>JAAGKR010002637.1:28878-61042 GCA_011419295.1 Clarias macrocephalus | reverse complement strand
CAGAAAGGTCCAATTATTTGCCAAGCAAAGACAACTAAAGACATTGGTGACAGTAGGCTAAAAACTGTCCATAAACATTAATAAAAAACCTGGAAAGGAAGCGCGGAATCATCAACTTCTACATATGTTCAAAAGTTGTTTTTAGAAACTCAAACATGGTGGCAATTTTGTTGTAATTTCCTTGATATGATCAATATTCAGGATTGCCACTCATCCATCATCATGTGACCGGTTTAACTTTTGCCTCGCACTGCTGCATGTATGTGGATGAGTGGATGGGTGGGTGTCGCTTCAGACGGCCTCTCCCTGTGCGTATCTCACCTGTAAACTGGTGACAGTGAAGTTGGCGATAAGTCTGATAACTTCCGGATAATTCTCCACCTTCACCAACTCGCCGAGCTGGTAGTTACTCTTCAGTCGGGCCAGCAAGCGGCAAAACTCATGGTAGTTATTTGGGTCTGATAAACTCTAATGTAATACAGACAGAAAGAAGGAAAAAAAGAAAGAAAGAAAGAAAGAAAGAAAGAAAGAAAGAAAGAAATGTGTCTTTTAATATGAACTTTATCTGCAATTGATAACCAAATATACTAAAAATGGTATTTCAGTATATAGAGGAGAAAATTTTTTTTTTTTTAACTTCTAGACAAATTCAGGACCAAGCAAAAGAGAAAATATAAACGAAAATTTTAAAAAGCCATTTCAGTACATGACTGGAGGACTTCTTGGAGTAATTACAAATGTACAAATGATTGGCGTGTGCGCAACATTCAAATGACTTACAAACAAGCAAATTTATTTAAATAAAAAAAAAAAAGCTGGGTACAGAGAACAATTTGCACACACGTGTTATTCCAGCTATTGTTTCTCTCACACACACACACACACACAACAAAAGCACACGCACGCACACACGCGCGCACACACGCGCGCACACACGCGCGCACACACGCGCGCACACACGCGCGCACACACGCGCGCACACACGCGCGCACACACGCGCGCACACACGCGCGCACACACACGCGCACACACACGCGCACACACACGCGCACACACACGCGCACACACACGCGCACACACGCGCACACACACGCACACACACACACACACGCAAACGCGCGCGCAACAAACACAGACGTACCTGTGGGTTCTCCAATATTCTCTTAACGCCATCCACGAGATGTGAAAGGAATTTCGCTCGCTCTGCGTTGTTGAACAGCGAACGCCGGACTGATGCGATTTGAACTAAACATGATAAAACCTGACGAGGACAAAAGATGGAGTTAGTTCAGGACAACGTAGGTATTATTACTGACTGTGCTTACACTTTACCAGAGTAAGCTAAAACACCGGGCACTTTTCCTGTGCGTCACTGACTGGCCAGGTTTGTGGTGGAAATTAAAAAAGGAAGAAAAAAAAAAAATCAGAATGGTGTGAGTATGCAGCACTTCAAACGCCTGCTTAATGAGAAAGGTCAAAGGTGAAAGGCCAGAGTGGGTCGAGCTGGTAAGAAGACCCTTAAACTGAAAACAAGCTCTCTTTACAACCCACGGTTAGCAGAAAAGCATCTCAGGACACACAACACAGCAAACCTTAAGTCGGATTGACTACAAAACCCTACGACAGTATGGCATTCCACTGCAGGCACTCAGGAACAGGAATCGTGAATGAAGGAATGAATGAATGCAAGATTTCTGGGCAGGGGTTCACCAAAGCTGGACAGCTGAAGATTAGGAAAATGTCACACTGGCTGATGTTGCTAGAATTTTGCACAGCATCAGTGCAAAGACATGCATGAACAGGAAAGCCAGAGATTTCTTCACTCGATATCAATGTTTTGCCCTCTAGTGGTTCAGATCAGTACAGCAGGGACTTTGATGTCTCTGGTTTAAAAAAATAAATAAAAAAAAGTGCACAAAGTTTAAAAGCACTGCCACGCCTGATACAGCCATATCACAATCTCACACGTGAACACGTCTGCGTCATAATGAAAATGCTTCACCAACCAAAGGATATCTACTCTGAGATATGTAGATATGTCCATTTCAACTCAGACGAAAAAATACAAAAATAAGTGAGAAATTTAGCATCCAAACAGAGGGTGGAACTGAAACAGGGAGAGGTTTGTCCTGTCTTTTGCTTACCAGAGGAGAGAGGGATGGAGGGATGGAATGGTACAGATCGAAAAACAGCTGCAGTGTCGACGAGTCCAGAAAGGCTGGGGGAGGAAAAAGAGAAAACTTATTTTATTTTGTTTATAAGTTATAATAAGACACATTTTGCTAAACATAAACCCTAAATATTGGTCTTTGAAAAAAGTATATTGTAGTATTATATTGTACATGCATTTCTGATTGAAGCCAATTTTAATATTACATTTAATTTTATTCCGTTTATACCAAATAATTACAAATATTAATACAATTTTAGTAAAGAGCGATGCAGTGTTTTCTTATCGGTTTACATGAGGGGCGTGTTCAAGTCAAACTGGGATTATGACCAAATTTCTTGTGCATGAAGACGTAAAACTGATTAATATTTAGCTGTATATAGTACAGTGATGAGGCTCTTAGCCACAGAGAAACATTTGAACGATGCAAACGTATTAAAGAAGGCAGCAGCACGACCGTGAACGATGACTCTGCCTGAGGTGTCCGAGTTCCTGCGAACACTCAGCCAGTGAAAAAGCTTGATCCTTGAGAAATAGACAGGTAACTCGTCGCCAGCTTGCGGAAAAAGACGCATCTTTCTGTGGGAACTGTACACACGATAATTTACCAACAACACTGGCACATTACAGGAACTCGGCTGGGAGTCGCTCAGAGCCATTTCCACATGTTTGGGCCAGTAAAGGAGTTCCTGGGAAGCCGGGGTTTCAGATGTGAGGCAGGCAGGCTGATCTTGGCTTCAGCTTACTGAGAAAACTTTCTACCTTGATGGTAACCATGCACTAGTGAAACCCTGGGGTAAGTGAATTAGTGTAGCAGAGGATTGCAAGTAAAAACTCCCTTTATTTCTCTATACAAGCAAAAATCCCAGTTTGACCTGAACGCCCATCAAGTTAGCTTCTGTTAACATTTGAGTTACAGCAGTTCTTAAATTGACATTCATTTATTTTCTCTCTTTAAGTAAATAAAACAAAGGCCTGTTTATCAAGTTACAAAAAAAAAACTCTGACTTGGAGATTCTTCAATGTTTTTTGACAAAATACTAAAATAATATGTTTAATTGTTTATGTATTCGTTTACGTTATTATAAAAACAGATAGTTATTTAAGCAAGTGTATTTATAAAAGCCCAATTGCCTGTCAGCGCTGCTGTTATAGAAATGTAACCAACACCTTCTAAACCAATAAGAACAGAGAATAGTTAATAGTTAAATGGTTTATTAACAAGTAAATCAAACCTTTAATCAGAGCGCGATTAATATCAGAACCGTAAAATACAAAACGTGTTTGAAGGATAATGATGGAGTGATGGAGGTCACCTGATCTCCAGCTGGTGGGGATCTGGACGGTGCACAGGTCGTCCGAGGACTCGTCTGTGGACGTGCCGATGAAATCGAAGTTGAGGCAGTTGTGAGCGAGCTTCAGGAGCTGCATTAGCAAACCGTGCTGACCTTCATCGTTCAGGTTCAAGTTCTTTCCCGATGCCTGGAATCACACACACGTGCTGCTTTACTATTTTATTTAACAGTATCATCCTTAACCAAAAAAATAAATAAAAAATAGCTGAGTTTAAACTGTTAAATTAAAACAATGCTGTTTATAATTCTGCAAGTCTCTCCTTTTTTACCCTACAATGATCCTACTAGAAATACAATGTCAAACATTGCGCACAACCTGACCTGAAAGGGCGCCATCTTGTGGTGTACAAGTTAACACAGTAAGCTAATCTTTTAAATTTTTTTATTATTTTATTTTAATTATTTCAATTTAATCTTTCAATTATTATTGACAGTAAATTCATTATCAGGTAATCAACATTACTGATTACCTGATAGATTAACATTGTTAATCCAAAAAAAGCCATACATACAGCCCACCTTGTCTTTTTTTTTTTTGTTTGTTTTGCTTTGCTTGTTTGTTTCTACATGCACACTGGAATCTGTGAGAGTCAAAAAATTACTGAAGTTACATTTTTATTGCCTCAGTCAGAGAGTGTGGTTAGAGTCCAAACCATAAAATGGGCTCATTTCTAATTAAAAAGCCCCCCGCAGATGAGCCAGGTTCTCATGCTTGGTCACTGAACTCGAGCCCGGGCTTTTGCTTTGCAAATCCAGAACTTTCAAATGACTCTTCCTGTTTAAAGCCTCTGTCACTATTACATAAGAATCAGGTGATCTTTAGAAACGTCTTTAATATGATTAATGCTCAAAAGTAAGATGACCTTTAACACAGGCACAGACAGTAAACTGGTGCAAATTTTGTTTGCAGTTTTAAATAAACTGCTGTTTATTTGGAATTGCCAAGGAGAAAGGGAAAAAAAAAAAAGTTTAATACACATGATAGATGCTCATGGTGTAACTACTTGCACATGACATGTATGTGCCGTTCATTACTGCACTGCAAACCTCCACGGGGGAATTATACTGGTAGAACAGGTTTTACCCATTTGTATAAAGAGAATCGGGGACATGGGTTTTGTGGACACGCTGTCAAAACTAAGCAAGAATAAGATCCAAAAAACAAAGCAGCTATACCAGACTGCTATCATAACACATCGTCACATTGTGGTTAAACATATTGTGAGAAAGGTCCTGCAACGCTAGGTCTGTGGAAAACGCTACCATCCTATCGTGCACCATAACTATTGGCACTTTATGACCCATACGATTTTTGACTAATTAGCGTTCAGGTCTAAGACTGGTGTAAGCGTGTGTAATGAGTGGGTTTGAGAGATTCGCTCAGAGTTTGGAGAGAAACGCCAATCAGAGACAATTTTTGATATTGTAGCGCCACTCGGAAGCTCCCGCGCTCGGTACCGAATCGTTTATATCTGTGGAATGTCATCGGTCACGGCCAATCAAACTGAAAACCAGCAATTCTGGTCACTGGAAGATCGACCGGTTCACCTCTATTAAATGTATAGAATAATTATATAAATATAAAAATCTATTTTGGTTATGAACCGCCACACAAAAGAATTGTTCAGACGGAGCTCCGAACTCAGACTGCAGGTTATTAAGGTTCATATGGGGTTCGAAACACAATATGTGAAAAATATTACGCTCACTGGGTTTTTCAGACACACTTTTGTATGATCGTATTTGAAAACCTCAGCAATATATGGTAGATCTGCAGGTCTCAATATTAGCGTGAATCATTTGAAGACTTCTCAAGCTGTACAAAACACCTGTAAATAACGTTGACTTTTTGCAGAAAGCTCAACTACTGTATGACATGATGCATTAAAAATCCATGTTAGGATTAAAAATCCATTAAAAATCCAATAATAATTATATATTTCTGTATTTTTCCACCCAAGTACCTAACTAGCTCCCATACATTATTAACTCTTTTTAGCCTCGACTTAAGGAGCTAGCTAACAATCATATGACTCGCACCACACACACAATACTAGTCATTAAACGAGAGACAGAGCAATCGATCGATCTGTATTTCGGAGATGATGGAGCTTCACCTGTTTGAGAAGATTACAGGAAAGTGTGAAGATGTCGAACAGAGACGAGTCTCTGAACGACGACGCGATCTTCCTGTGTTTTGTAAGCGGATGCGTCGTATCGGCCTGGAGAAAGGAAGAGAAGATTAAGAAGTGAACTTTACACAAATTAAGTATTTATTACTCAAGTAAAGACACTTTAAAATTGTAAAACAAAAAATAGCTAAGATTGCGAGTTTGCAAAGCCGGCATATTAAAGGCAAAGCTCAAATATTTTACCTGGTAAAACAGAGCTGTGTGATCTCATCTATTGTATAATTTAACAGATCTTTAACTGGGTAATTCAGTTCATTGTCGGATTTGTATTCAGAATCAATTCACACTTAAATCCATTCAGTAAACTTACGAAAAAAATATATACATTTTACATTTCTTGAATATATCTCACAGCTTTTACAGGAAATAGAAACTACAAGATCATCACGGCATCTTGAGTTTATGGGCAGTTGGTACAATACTGCCACCTACTGGACTGGAATGTGGAACAGGAGATGGACAGGACAGAAAAAAAAAAAAGAAGAAGAGAAAGTTGCTTTGTTTGACATTTTCAATTTGAAACAACTTTAATTCTATTTTATTTGTATAGAGCATTTAAGCGGGGGACATTTTCATGAAGTAGCTCTAAGGAATATACTGCAAATTTTTTATGTAGTAATTTTATGATATTTCATTTCAATTCTTAATATATGCGTAAAGCTATTTACCTGGAATTTTCCTCGGAATCAATAAAGTATCCATATATCTATATATTTAATTCATTTATTTTCTATATGTCTTATAATTCATTGTACTAAATTAATATTTTAATAGTTTCAATATGTTGAAAAATAGCTCATTTGAAATTAAATATATATATATGCACAAATAAAGAAATCAATTTTAGTATGTGGGGAATAAAGTCAGGATGTTTTAAAAATTTACAAAAAATGTAGTTAAAATTTAACACAATATTAAACAATAACTCGTGCTTTCAAAAACACTGACTTTAACATTACATTACTATTTGAAGTTTTTTTTTACTTTTATAATAAATAAAAAAAAAATACCACCCTGTATAACTAATGGGTATTTTACTTTGGAGATGAAGTTTGATTTTCTATAAACATACAGGAATTGAATAAAAAACTTGATTACTGTAAACTGTAACTGAACGGACTGACGGTAAACATTTTATCGTTTTATATCAGCACGTACTTGGCAGCTTCTACACCAACAGATGAACAGAGTTAAAGACTGGAGACATGCGAGAGTGATTTGCTACGATATGTAAAAAAAAAAAAGGGCACGCTAATCTTACCAGCAAAGCGAAGCCACAGTGGCTGTAGCAGTGCTCACACGCAAAAAACAGAGGAAAAAAAACTAAGACTTACATCATGTAGGATGGCGGAGGAACTTACTTGGTTAATCTCATTTGTTAACTGAGAAAGAATCGTGACGCCGATAATGCAGTGCTCGACACTGTCCTGAAACCACAAGAGAAAAACAGCAACTTCAGTCATGTACACAATTAAATACATTAAAAAAAATAATAATAAAAAAAAAAAAACAATAAAGGTAAATACGCAAGTGTGGAAAAAAAAATTCCCGGCCTTGAAGAGAAGCCAACATACACCAGACTCACTCATGACTTCTTTGATTCTTTAGGATCACCTGAAACAAATCCTCAATAAATGTGACGTTAACCTTCCACTCGGGCTGAAGTTTATACCTGCAGGAATCTCGTGACGTCCACGATGACATTCCTGAAGACGTAATCCTCCTTTTGACAGTCGAACCAGCCGAGTTTAGTGATTCGGGCGTAGAGCTGAATCAGAGCCTGAGTGACAAACGCGGCGAGCTTCGGCCGCGTCGCCAGATAGTTCAACACGTAGTTACCTGATCCACACACACACACACACACACACACACACACACACACACACACACAGTGAGAGATCTTTTATATATGGGAGGGAGAGAGAGTGAAGAGAGAAAAAAAAAAGAGATAATGAGAGGGACAAATTGATAGAAAAAGGAGAATGAGGAAAAAAGCCGAATGAAGACGCAGAAAGAGAGAGAATCTGTTTTTCGACTTTTAACTAAATAGGTCTATACCTACTCCCGTTATTTCTTGTAACTTATTTTTAAGCTTTGGCTTGGTGAATATTTCTCATGCCAATAAAGCACCTTTGAATCTTTAATCTTAAGAAAGAGAAAACTAAATAAAGGGAGGTTTGGCAGAGAGAGAGTGAGGGAGTGAGGGGGAGAGAGAGAGAGAGAGAGAGAGAGAGAGACTGTGAGAGATGTAAACAAAGGAGAGAATCAGGCCAGTGGAGACAGAGGCACAAAGTGGGACAGAGACACAAGGACAGAGAGAGAGAGGATGAGAGACACAAGGACAAAAGCAAGACAGACAGAGATGAGAAAGAATGTGTGTCTGTGTGTGTCTGTGTCTCTCTCTTACGGATATCGATGCGCTGTTCCAGTGGCAGAGGGTTGCTTGTCCGAGACACCAGCTTGGAGAGGCACGTAGCTGCCAACAGTTGCGAATAAGACGACTGCAGATGCCCAACCACACACACACACACACACACACACACACACACACACAATAAGAGGAATGTTAAACCACACTCTCTTTTACTATTACAAATTAGACCATATTGCTAAGGAACATCCAGCAGTCTATATTTAAATGCCAAACTAGCAGACAATTTCAAAATAAACCTTTTTTTTGACACTCTACACATTAATAAATGCATCAGTGACTCACAGACGGTGTAATATTTTACTCGAGTTTGAATCTAAAAATAGATCACAGCGCGTGAGAAAACTAACACTCTCACACCCATGCATGTGTTTGTTTATTTTATTTGTTTTTTTCTTTACATTCAACCAACAGCGTGATCCAGGTCCCGGCTAAACACCAGAGCAACAACATGAAGGCTGCAATATTTATAAACTTGTCAGTAAGATATGAATCAATTAGTCATTAATAATTAATTATAACACTTATTTAAACAATCCTACAGGCACATCTGCTCAAATTACGCAGTGTGCGCAAGTAAAACTGGGACTCGTGATAAAATTTCTCATGTACGAAACCCAAATGATATTTACAGAAGACTTTAAGCAGGGCACAGTGATGAGACTCTGGCATCTGAATGGAGATAATGTTTTAAAGATGGTGAATGACGATCCCAGCCGAGGTGGCTCAGAGCCCACTGCAGTCAACGAGTGGATGGTTGAAAAACAATACTTGAAAAACGACACCAAAAATCAACACCACTGGCACATTACAGGAACTTGGCTGGGAGTTATTGCATCATCCCCCGTTCAGTCCTGACCTCGCTCGAATCCATTTCCACATGTTTGGCACATTAAAAGGAATTCCTGGGAGGCCAGTGTTTCAAACGCGAGGCAGTCTGATCATGGCTCCGGCGTACAGAGAAAACTTCCTACCTTGGTGGTATTAAATAGAGAAATAAAGGGGGTTTTAACTCATAAAACTTAGTTCTGTTATTTCGTGCAATCAAAAGTCCCGGTTTGACTTGAACACCCTTCATAGTTATGCAAGTGAAATTAATTTAGCCCAACTTGTTTAAAAGACATTCATTAATAAATAAATAAATAAATAAATAAATAAATAAATGAGGCCGCTAAAAATAAAGTCCGGTATAGTCCGGCCTAATTTGCAAGTTCGCCCTCTTGCTACGGAGAAATATTACGCACAACAATATTGGTTATACATTTTTAATCATTAGTCATCACTGACTATTGAGAAATCATTAACAATGCTAGTTTTCATTATGGATTAATCGTTTGTTCAGCTGTGAAAACGGTGTCCTCTTTGAGGCAGCTTGTCTGAGGTGTGCGATGTAAAGAGACAACAATTATTACTGTGTTGGAGTGTTCGCTCAATGATGCCTGCATTAAAAATAAAAATATTTTGGGAACAGTAATCAAAAAGGAATGTGCGTGTGACTGTATGCACTCACGCTGCCTCTCTCCAGCAGCAGCTGGCATTTACTCAGACACTCTGGACTGTTGGTGAACTCGACGAGCGCTTTCTCAGCCTGCAGTCGTGTGCTCGTGTCTGTCGTCTCGTACAACTGCTTACACAGGATCTCTAGCTGGGCTAGGCTCTGAAACACACGATGAATCTCCTTAGATGGACAGTCAAACACACTCGGTGTACACAATCAGCAGCAGTTAACTCATTCGGCTGTAGGGTTTTTTATTACACGACACTTCTGAATTCTCAAATCTGAGTAACTAAAAGGGTTGATTACTTACAGTAGCTCAAATCACAGGTAGGTTTTAATAATGCACTCAAACGAACGCATTATCGTTTCTATATTTAACAGCTTATTCACAGACTTTGACGACAGTTAAACCACATTAACCTAAAGTTAACAATGTGTCAATTTACAAAGAAAATGGTGAAATTCCTGTGCGAAGTTTGCATTAGAGGTTTATATAACATTTATTTATGGAAGGAGTCTCCAGTATCAGTGGAACAGTCAGAATGTACTAAATGTAAAAGAAAATAAAACAATAAACTGATTTTAAAAAATAAGTATGACATTTGTTCATTTAACGACACAACATAACTTTGATTATAGTAAACTGCTGTAGTTTAAGAGAAATAAATACACTGCAAAGGTGAAACTTTATCCTTCATAATTTCTTGAATCTAGTCAAATTCATCTAATATTTCTTATTATAAGAAAACAGTAAATAAACAAACAAACAAAATCTGTCAATTTCATTGCCAGCTGGCAGATTATTTTAAAAAATTTAAGCGTTTATTTCTGAAAATAAAAATAAATACATACAGTAGATTTTTCTAAAAATAAAACCAATTAATCTTTGTTTCTCTTACATATTTTACATTGCTGTTTAATTAAGCAAAAGTACATTTTATCCGATTACTCGCTTACTAAAATATTCGACAGCTACGGCCCTACATCTGCGTTTATTCTGAAGTTTAGGCTTCAGCACTGCAATAGGAGTCTCACTGTAACGAGCGCTGTTGATTGTTGAACCCTTTTCCTGATAATGTTTCCATACTGGCCTTTGAGATGAGAATGCCAGGAGACATCAACGTAAGCAACAATTTTCCAGACTCACAGTTAACTTTTTCTCGGTCGGCGATCGAGAACGTTTCCGTTCCAAACTATGCCATTTACTCTGCCGTGTCTCGGCACCAGTAACGATTCTCTTTAAAAGAGTTTGAGAAACTTTCACCTTCCTTAGAGTATCGCTTCAAATTTCGTTTGCAGATATCCAAACACTTTCTCTATACTGCGCCCAAAGTCTTTGATAAATAAACAGCATCAGATAAACCCTCAGACCACAAAAAGACAACCGCTCTTCTTTCATGCAAATCTCAAGTGAGGCATTCATTTTTGCTCGCACCGCAGTTATAAATGAACTGATGTAACTCTTTCACACCTGCACAAGAGTAACTGAGGAGACAGTGGGATTGAAAAGTAAAGCGCTGATAAGACTCAGAAGTTTTAATATAACTGGAGTGTGGATAAGTTTGACATAACGTTACCTGATGTATACATGAATCAATAACAAAAGGCTGTGTCTTCAGAAATGAACAAAGATTAACCCATCTCTGACTTACTTGTATAATTATTATTATTATGATAATAAAAGGTTATAATACACTGAAGATGCCAACACAGGGTTTAAACTTAAATGCATTGATGCTTCATGAATGAATTATAAATTATGCTTGATATTAGTAGCTCTCTCATTTTGCTTTATGACGACTTGCTCACTTTCGAACACACTTAATCCATACAGTAACTTCACATGAGGCTGATGCAAGGGTGCGATATAAAGAACTTAAGGAGGACCCTCGAATATAGATGCGATGTGTAAAGTCAAAGATAAGCGCACGCACAGCTGTGTGAGCGAGATAAGAGGCGCCTGCAAGAAGTTACTACGTTTGCAGTCCCACCAAAGCTGCAGACACATAAACCTGGGCATGGATGCTAACCTAGTGCAATGCATTGTGGGATATCACGACTGTCATGCTCTCAGAGTGCAAAACTGCCAAAAGAGGACTGTGTAGTGAAAAGTGTGTGGTTTCTGATATCGAGACTAGAGCTGAGATAAAGTCCACAAACTTGTCATTAAAATGCTGCCGAATTCTCGAATCTGATTGGTCGGAAAGGTATAGATTAGTGCAACTCTGAAGGTGTTTACAAATGCAAATTGAACCACTGGTTTACGTTATAGTTTCTATAAAACTAGCTCGTTTACATGGACTTGTAGATCACGATTAATAATAGATCCAATTGAACATATTAAACAATAATTAAAACCATCATTATTTAGCGTTTTGTTAGTCAGTACAAAATCACAACTGTTTTGTTGCGGGGAGAAATATAATGGCTAAGATAATACCAAGAGATAAAAGTAGTATTATGTAATTTTACCCTCAAATCAATCACACTGATGTAGAATCATTTAAATAGCTGTACATTTTAATAATGATAATATACATTTATTTAAACCATCTTGCATAACATGAAAAATATCACCAACAATTTACTTGATTTATTATTATTATTATTATTATTTTTGAAACCATGCAAATTTTCAGGACTGTTTTTAAAAGGCATAATCAGTTATGTGACTAGGGATTGTTATTATTATTATTATTATTATTATTATTATTATTATAACAAGAACAACAACAACAATAATAATAATAAGGGAAAAACTTTGAGTTAAAAAGAAACGAACAGATTCAGCACTGCAAAATATAGTAGCTCAAGGGATAAGGAGGGGGGGGGGGAATCGTTTCACTAATGTATCGCAATTCTTTTATGTTGCAATTCATGTATCGCCACAGTGACTTTAGAAATTAATTTTGAAAGTACGTATACTGGTCATCTAAAATCCTTCAGGTGGCGCACACTAAACTATTTACACACTGGCGGGCAGCACAGCGTCCCATGTGGTACGAGCAAATTATTTGCGACGTTTAAGAATTGGAACAAAATCTAAGGGGGAAAACTGTATATACGTATATATAGAATTGTGTCTGGTGATTCCCTTCTTAATCATTACACATTTTTTCATATATTAATCTTCGATGACACTTCTTATTTGGTCGGGCACATTTCATAACCAAAATTGTACCTTTAGAAAGTGCTGCACATTCTGATTTAAAAAAAAAATACAAATAAATAAAATCACATTTCGTTACGTACTGCAATTTAAACTGTAATATTTCACTATTAAAACATAAATTTTTATTTAAAAAAAAAACATTTTTATTTAAACGTCTATCTACTAGCAGCACATAACAGCACAAATTCTCTCATTGAGAGGACGTATAGTTATTCTACAACTCAAACTCAACTAATTGTGCAGCACTATCTTTTATATTTCGCTCATATCTTTACATGTATAGATAATAATCGTGTCATAAAGTGTCAAAAAAAAAAAAGAATATAATAAGGTAAGAGACTTAACTGAAAATACTTTTGTCACCCCCACAAGATTTATCCCTAATTTAGACATGACTGTTTGCTAGGGATGGGAATGACCAGGGACCATCTGATACAATATCATGATCATTACCATACGAAGGTGCCAATTCGATTTTATATTATTATTCATTTGTTATTCTTTTATTTTGTTACAATTCTAAAGGAACTTTAATAATTGTATCCAACCACACAGTACGCTATGTTGTGTCAATAGTTTACAGCACGCCACCTGCAGGACTATAGAGGAATAGCAACATTTTACCGCCTCAACTACAATCATGCACAATTTCAAAATTTCCTTTTTAAAATGCACATTCTGGAGACAGTGTTCTGACAGAAGAATTACCCCACAAAAGAATTTCAATACGTTACTGAATAAATTTTACCCAAATCTCTACCGCTTGTTCCCCTATCAAAATAACAGATACCACCAGAGAAGGGCTGAAGCCTAACAGGTGCTTCCTCCGAGTCACATGAAGCGAGCAAACTGCATCACAGGGTAATGTAACAGTGTAACAACTCGCGCTACTCACCTATTTCCTCATGCATGAGCTCACAGAGGTCCCTGATTGGTTGTTGTCACTAACTATTTGGAATACATTTCAATACAAAATGGTTGTTTAATATTTAAATATCACAGTTAGAAACAAGATGTCAAAATAATTGCAATTTTTTTTTTCAACCAATCATACCAACCTAACAACAAATGAATCAAATGACTCAAGTATAATGCTTTATTCATCATCCTTCCCTCCTACAGCCTCAACAGACTGAGATGTTAACAAATTGAAGTCAAATACAGTTCAAGGTTCAGCTGGATGAAGTCATCACAAAGTGAAAGTTCATGCTACAAAAGGCTAATACGCGTTTCACAGAAGTTTCTGCAAATCGTTAACGTTATGATCAAACCTTAGAATCTGGCACCATTTTTATAAAAGTGTGGATGAATGATTTACTTAAGTAATAAATCTAGTGTCAATGAGGCCAATAAAGAAAAGGGGAGAAGCAGAATACACAGGACATCTTTTTTCAAGATTCAAAAATTTTATGTTTAACATACATGGTTGTACAACAGTAATGAAATGCAATACGAACAAATTCAGACTGTACAAAAAAATAAATAAATTTAAAAAAAGAGGGATATGTATGTATGTGTGTATAAAATAAAAATAATAGACTAAGGATAAAATGAAAAATTTGATGCAATATGGTATAAAAAAAATTATAAAGAATTTGGTTGTACAAAAAAAAAAGTGTATAAAAGTTTACGGGTAAGGAATAAATAAATAAATAAATAAATAAATAGAAAAATTCATTGTTATACACGACTATCACAGCTATCTGACTACAGACATGTCGGAAATCACTGAAATGTTATAACTGTGCTGAGTCACCCATCCTAAGTCAGCGTGAGAACGTGAATATGCCATGTCAAGGTGTTCAGGTGTGCGAGACTTTAACACGGACAAACGTGTACCGAAAGAGACTAAGACACAAAAGGAATAATCCATTACCGCAAACGTTCTCATCTCTCGCACACACGGACAGTAACAGCGCTGTAGCACTAGCTTACCGGACACAACCCGACTTCATTCATGCCAGCTCCTAGTTCTGGGAAATACAACATCCAGATTGTGTTGATACTTTTCACCTCACCAGATTGATTCTTAAACAATTCAGCGAGTCAGTAAGATGAACAGATCAGTACGGGTCACTGCCGCACACCGCGTTCATTCTCTCATTCAGCAGTTGAGATTCCGTAAAACAGGTTTTACGTTATTAGTTTCTGTTAGCATTTGAAAATGTTTCTTCAGAAACACACTGACGCAACTTTACCCCTCTTCAACTTCAACGTTTTCAAATTCCTTGGTCTTTCCTGATTTTTTTTTCTTTCTATATAGTAAAACAATGCTGATGGGATCCAAAATTTGCAAATGCACTTGACAATACGGTTCTTGAAAGAACTATTCCAGAACAGCTGACTGTTGTATTTGTTGTTTAATTACCCAATGCCATATGTGTTATTTTATATTTTTGAGAGAAGCCAGCATTGTTCCAGAATGTAGAAAATTAATCCAAATCCAAACAATATTTAATCAATCTTTAGTGAATCTTTATTAGTCCATTCATCTTTGAAGGTTCGTTTTTCATAGTCTACATTCCTGTAGGCTCCATGTGTTCAAACTTTTGACTGATACTTTTTTACTGGTAATCTGCCACTTTTTTACCCCTTGAAGTAAAACAGAAACAAAAATGCGACACAGCATGGCTTTCTCCGAAAAAAGGAATGTAGACTATGAAAAAGAAACCTTCAAAATGAATGGACAAATCAATGTATGTATATTCTTCTAGTTCGTCTTATATGTACCGAAACCGTAGCGATAATTAAAAGCAGTGATGTGAAGCGCCACTATGAGACAAAACACGGGTCGTTACAACAAACTTATCCGCAGCACTCCGAGGTGTGGGCATGTAAAATATCTGAACTGAGAGCTCAGTATGACAGAGCAACCAGAGTCCTTTCACATTCAATCACAGCCCAGCAGTGTGCAAATAAAGATCCACTAAAGACTGATTAAATATTGTTTGGGTACAAAATACAGAGTACAAGTATACAGGCAATCAAACTTCAAACTGTCCACATGTTTAAAGTAGTCACTGGTAATTTAGTGAAACTGAAAAATTGTCCTAACCCTAACGTTTAGGCAGAGACGCACACGGAGGAGAGACGTTTTAGTAACACTGAGTGACACACAGCTCATAAAAGATACGTTTGGACAACAAAATTAAATACTTTTTTTTTCTGTCTCAACACATCCTGTGTGCTATGTAACTTCTTTATTAATGAAAATTTCATATGCTGTCTCCCCAGCAGACTTTACACTTTTTTAGTAACAGCTAACATGCAGCTTTGAAACAGTGACAGAGCTGACAATGTCTGTAATAATAAATAAAACGTCTCTCTTACAGCACCACAGATCATGCACAGATTCATACATGCTGCGCGGAGTGAAACCAACGAAAAAACAAGCTGAATTCATGAAGTAATGGGAATCATCCATGGCACACTCATTAAAATAATTAAAATTTAAATATACATTTTACATACTGCATGTATATAATTACATTATTTGAGTGTACACAACTGTTTTATTCTAGATTCTTTGTTATAAGCAGCATTTCATCACTTAATTAACACGGCGTATCCTAGTTTTGCACACTCGTCAGGGGTACAGGCGGCAAACTGACAGGTGGTAGTGATGCCTTCACAAATTGCCATCCACTCATTCTTTAACTTTAGAGGTAAGAGTAAGGCAGAATTTGGCTTTAATTATTTTTGACATTTTACTCCCGGCTCCGAAAGGGAAAAGGTGCTCATCCTCTCTCCAGTTTTGTTTTCTTTTCAAAGTCATTTAGATCAGATTATGACTCCTACACAGCTCTTCCATAGGGGCTTGAAACAGTTTGATTAGTCTGATTAGGATAACGTCATGCAGCCGAGTCACGAATCTATAAGTTTTGTCTGTGTAAATAAAGCTTTAGATCAACTGCCGCTGATTTCACCATTTCTCTTTTCCACCGTTTAAAACTATTATTTTTAAAAACGGTCAAAACTACAACACCCGCATACTTTTAAGGCTCCCAGTAGTGTCGTAAAAAGTGACAAAAAAAAAAAAGAATAGGAAGCTTCATAACTTTTATGTCCTACTCTGAGCTAAGAACATTTTCAGTCCTGAATAAACTTTGAGCACAATTCCTATGCGTGATTCTGAGGTGCTTAGTAAATACAGGCCTGAATCCTAGCATGAACATAAAATTCAGACCTCGGTTCGAAGAACATTTTATTGCCCAGGCCTTCTTAAATTTTGATTCAGTACCCCTGCTGTAGAGGACATGAATTGAGTGATGTGTTCCGTCAGATCTGTAGATTTTAAATAGCGATCTATAACGAGTAATTAGTTATTTTTTTTACACCAAGTCACATGATCAAACTGGACATAAAGGCAGAAAGAATCGGTGAACATGACTGAACAAATTGTTTAATTTACCAGAGGAGGTGAATGAATAAAAAGAAAGTTTTATATTATATTAGCAAATCCTTGCCATATACAGCACTTCAAATGATTACGTTGGTATTTTTAGGATCTGGTAAAAGTCGTTCAGTGTCCCCGACTACTGTGAAATTATGGCATCTGGTTGTAATGTAACAAAAGCTGTAGTAAAATTCCTACTTATTTACACACTATGGGCAATTTGGGAACGCCAATTAGCCTAATCTGCATGCATTTGGACGGTGGGAGGAAACCAACCAAGCATGGGAAGAACATTCAAAAACATGCACACAGACCCGAGGCAAGAATCAAACCCGGACGCTGGAGGTGCGAAGCGACAGTGCTGCCCCCTATGCCATTGGACTCCCCAAATATTCACTATGTCGCCAAATTAGTATAGCTGACCAACATAAATAAAGAAAAACATAAAAGGTTATAGATGATAAAGTTTGATAAACAGAAACACTGTATAACCGACAAGAATTATAAACTAAAAGAAAAAAAAACTAAGTGGACATGTTTATGATTATATGAGATGGTTAACTTTATAAACCAGGAAAAACAGTGTGAAATGGGAACACTTTGAAACACCTACTTCCCACAAATCACCTACTTGCTTACTGTTGGTCAGAAGTCATGCTAATCATGCTAATATTCACTTCACAATACAGTTCATAGCAGCAAGCAAGCTAATCACCTAAATAAAGTATTAAACAAACAAATACAAACATTCTGCACAACTCGAAGGTAATTTGCACATAGAATTTATACCAACCATAGTAATTAAATTTGTGCAACACGAGTAACGTAAATAAAATCATTTTAGCTTGCTGCTAGGCTATTTAATAAGTATCATATTAGCCAGCTAGCTAGCCGGTTTCGTTTTGTTTTAACACTGGATAATAATGAGATTATTAAATGCAACGAGTTCCTGTAACGAATATACGAGTGTTATATAACATGTTGAAAAAAACGTTACGTTAAAACACGGAATAGATGTATTTCTTTAATAGGGGGTGTGTTATTTTGTAAGTCGCGCGGGAGAATTTGGCTACACACGCTAATGCTAACGGTGCTTGATGCTAAAAGGCTAAATGCTACCTAGCATTAAGGTGAAGTTTGCTAGCAATACATTAGCAGATGATATTAGAGAAAGTGTGTGATTTTTATACGTGTATATACACATTTTGCTGAAAAAAAATACAATTACATTAAGGAAGAACAAAAAAGACTATTAGAGGTTTGTGCAGACGCAGGGCGTTCCCTTAAGACTATATCTCGAATTAAAAAAAACTAATATATATATAAATATTATGTGTATATACACTTATCTGGGATAATTAACTATTAAACATGGGTATTTTTTACTCGGAAATATTTATTTAAAAAAATGCATACAATGCGTGATGTTAAAAACATCATCACGTTTTTTTTTTTTTTTACTATTGCACAGTATTGCACTACAGCCAGCCTTGTTTACAGTGAGCTTGATAGCAAAAAAAGATATCATTTATTGAAAAATAAACAAACTAAATTGCCCTAAAAAGATCCCCACTCTGTTACAGGATAATATTACTATAACTGCATACAATGCGTACAATTCATTCAATGCTAACTGCTCAATAATCGTGCATCTAAACTCAATATTTTTTATCAAACTTGTCGTACACAGAGGTTAATGATGTGCTAAAATAATTGCCCAGGATGCTGGATGTCAAAACAAACGCTATTAGATTCCCTCAAAGCACATGCATGCGTACTGCAAGCAAATAAAACTAACATTGCATTGCTTAACACCTTGGAACACACACATATAAATACACACAGGCAAATCAACATGATGACAGGCCACAAGTCAACAACACACTGATCATCGCATCGAATAAACCACGCCGCTCGGTCCGTCATCGTTTTACGTAACCTTCTTAAATCGCTCAATAAAAATAATAACAATAATAAACCATAACCCCAAGGCCATACCTAACCCGCGACCATGCTGAACGAACATGCAGATTCCCTGCATCTACAATAACAAAATATAAAGCTTTGCTTACCTGCACATGATCCGCCATTTTGCTCCATTCATGCTCCTCTCACTCTCCCTGCGTGCATATGGCTACGTACAACACAGCACGTACGCTACTAGCGTACACACATGAAGAATCTGCAGCGGCGTCCACATCCTGCGTAAGTACAGCCTGCGCGTAATTCGCGCGCCGACTCCGTTCAGTCCGCCGCACACGTCAAAAGCGCTTCCATATTGGATAGGGCAACAATCCGAGTGGGTATGGCAAGCATAGCCATGGCCAAAAGTTTTGAAAATGACACAAGCGTTCATTTTCACAAAGTCTGCTGCTGCATTGTTTTAAGATTTTGTCAGACGTTACTGAAGTATAATTACAAGCATTTCATAAGTGTCTGAGGCTGCAGTGTTGATTCCTCTTTTTCCAAACCTCTGTAATTCACCCTGGCATGCTGTCAATAAACTTGTAAAAAATCAATGCTAGGAGTTTGTCAGAATTTGTGGGGTTTTGTTTGTCCACCTATTGAGGATTTATCACAAGTTCTCAATGGAATTAAGGCCTGGGGAGTTTCCTGGACCCAAAATTTCAATGTTTTGTTCCAAAAGCCACTTAGTGATCATTTTTTCCTCATGGCAAGGTGCTCCATCATGCTGGAAAAGGCATTATTCATCACTGTTCTTGTATGTTTGGGAGAAGTTTTTGTACAATTCTTTATTCATGGCTGTGTATTCTTAGGCAACATTGTGAGTGAGCCCACTCCCTTGGCTGAGACCCAACCTCACAGATGAATGTTCTCAGAGTGCTTTATTGTTGCCATGACACAGGACTGATGGTAGCGCTCACCTTTTCTTCTTCGGGCAAGCTTTTTTCCAGATGCCCCAAACAATCAGAAAGGGGATTCATCAGAGAAAAATTACTTTACCCCAGCAGTACAATCCCTGTACCTTTTGCAGAATATCAGTCTACAGTATACCGGATGTTTTCTTGGAGAGAACTGATTTCTTTGCTGCCTTTTTTTAAATGTATGAAGGTGAGCGCTTCTCCCAGCCATAAAGTGAAGTTTGGTCACAAACAATGCCTTTTTTTTAGCATGATGGAGCTCCTTGCCATAAGAAAAAAATATTTAACTAAGTGGCTCAGGGAATAAAACATCCAAGAAACTCCCCAAGCCTTTGACATTTATGAAAGGCTTGTAATTATACTTAAGTATACCATAGTAACATCTGACAAAAAGATCTAAAAACACTGAAGCAGCAGACTTGAAAGTTTATATTTTTGTCACTCTCAAAACTTTCAGCCATGGCAAAATATTTGGCCAAACCTGTCAATTATTGAATTCAGGTTTTCAGTCATGCCCCTCTTCCCCACGGAAGGGCAATCTTAATGAGTCAGCATGCCAAGACTTATTGGACAATGCTATGCTTCTAAGCCCTATTCTATTCCAACATGACTGTGCCCCAGTGCACAAAGCAAGCACTATAAAGACTTGGTTTGATGAGTTCAGGGTGGAAGAACTTGACTGGCCTGTACATAGCCCTGACCTCAACTTGACCAAGCACCTTTGAAATGAACTGGAACAGAGACTGTGAACCAGGCCTTTTCATCCAACATCAGTGCCTGACCTCATAAATGTTCTACAGTATACATGGGCACAAATCCCAACAGAAAACTCCAAAATCTTGTGGACAGCCTTCCAAGAAGAATGGAAGCTCTTATACAGTGGGTGCAAAATGTGCACCAACTCCATATTGAAGCATACATTATGTATTTGGATACAGTGTCATTGCAGGTTTGGCCAAATACTTGTCCATATATTATACTATAGTATAGTGTATAGTCTTGAATATATATATATATATATATATATTTTTTTTTTTTTTACCATATAATTGGTAGCACTGTGACCTTGCACCTCCAGGGTCCACGTTCGATTCCCGCCTCAGATATGTGCAAGTGAAGATTGCATGTTCTCCCCATGCCTGCTGGGTTTCCTCCAGGTACTGCCATTTCCTCCCACAGTCCAAAGACATGCAGTTTAGGCCAATTGGCATTCCCAAATTGTCCATAGTGTCTATGTGTTAATGAGCGTGTGTATGCCCTGTGATGGACTGGCACCCCATTCAGAGTGTAGTTTGCATATTCTCCCAGTGCATGGAGGGTTTCGTTCCACAGTCCTAAGACATGCAGATTATGTTAATTCTTGTTCCCAAATTTCCTGTAGTGTGTGCGTGTGTGTACCCTGCGATGGATTGACTCCCTGTCAGTAGTTCAAGGGGGGGGGACAACCTGTAAACTGATGACAGGGTCATGGACACTGCAAGCTCAATGATGCATGTGCGGAGTAAAGGCTAGTCTGTCTGGTCTGTTTCCACAAAAAGATTTACTGCACAACAAATTTCTGCCAAAGTGAATGCTGGCTCTGGTAGAAAGGTGTCAGAAAACCCAGTGCATCATAGCTTGCTGTGCAGCCACAGACTTGTCAGAGAGCCCATGCTGACCCTGTCAACTGCAGAAAGCAACCACAACCGGCATGTGAGCATCACAACTGGAACATGAATCAAAAAAGGTTTTTTTTGTATCATGTTGATGCGTGTGCTTAACATACCTGACATGATGTGTCATGGAAAGAAGATAATTAAATGAGGGTGGTGTGAGAATCCAAAGGAAACCTTGCAAGATTCTTGCATTCATGTAAATGTTACTTCGACATGTACCAAATACCCACATACTGTATTCCTCTTCATGGCAACAGTATATTCTCATTGTATTTTCCTCTTTCAACAAAAAAATTTGCCCTGTAACAGTAAAAAGATACTCAGGAATGGTTGGTGGAACATGACAAAGAGTTAAATTTGTTGACTTGGCCTTAAGCTCAATCTTATTGAGCATTTTTCGATGTTCTGGACATGTCAAACAAGTCTGATTTATGGAGACCCCAACTCAAAATTTAGAGCTTGCTAGTATCTGCTGCTAATGTCTTGGTGTCAGATACCACAGCACACCTTTAGAGGTCTCATGGAATCCATGCTTTGATGGGCCGTTTCGGCTGCACAAGGAGGACTGCACAAGGTTGTGTGCACTCTGTACTCTACTCCATTCCTAATGTCTGATTTGAGCAAAACATTTTGGCTGAATAAGTCTAGAATGCATCCTCATCAGATGTTATGAGGTATTTTGAGAACCAACCCAAAGGTAAGTCTTCTGGAATATGTCTCTATCAACTTTGCACATATGGATGCTGATATTCAACTTAGCAACTATTCAACTAAGCAACAGTGCTCAAGCTTGGAGACAGCTGGTGAACACAAACTTGATGTCGTACCACAGATTCTCAATAAAGCCTAGGCTTTGACTGGGCCATTTTAACATTTTCATGTTCAAGATCATATTCGTGTAGCTTTGGCTGCGTGCTAATTATATAGTGTTACTATATAATTGTTAATAATTGCTTAATAATATAACTGTATAATTATTGAATTTGTTGGTTGGTGAATCTCTGCCCCAGTCTTAATTCTCTAGCAGATTAGAATAAGTTTTTACCTAAGATTTCCCTGTACGTTTCCTACTCTCTGCTCATTCCCACGGCCTGGCAGTGTTTTGTTTTAGGTCAACAGTAGCACTGTGTGTCACGGTCAAAAAGTTTACTTTTGTTTCCATTAGAACAAATAACTTTTTTTTTCTTCTATTTTTGATGAGTCTCCAACATGGGTCTTGGCAAACTCATGGCCTTTCTCTTCTCACCACTCTCTGGGCTGTGATTGTTTTGGGAAAAATTTGGATGGATCTCTCTGGCTCCAACAGAGTCACACTTGGCTGCTTGGCCACTTCTCTGACTAATATCACAATATCTTTTTATATATATCTTACATATTCACTGAGTTTTTTGTATCATTATACACACCTGTGTATCTATTGTATACAGACGAATGTGTTTAACGCTGTCCTGCATAATATGCATTTTCTAATATTTTTATAACTACAACCTGATACTGATACTTCCCTAGACCTTTCCTTGTATTTGTTTTCATGGTGATATTTGGTCATGTACATTATCTAACAAACTCTAGGTTCTTCCAGGAACAGGTGTATTCACACCAATCAGATATAACATCAACTCGACCTCCAGGTGAACCGGATAACATTGATCAATTATATACCAGTAAACGTGTGACATGATCAAGGGTATTCGAGACTCACTCATGCCAGCCGGGACCAAAGGCCAGCCCATCCGTTCAAACCCCACAGAAAATCCAATGCAGCACAAACCACCAAAAAAAGTTAATGCTGGTCACAGTAGAAAGGCACCAGAACACACAGTGTACCACAGAATGCTGCATATAGAGTTTAGCACTAAAACATTACAAGGCTGCCAAAGATGGCCTCCAAATTCCTTAGAGCCTAATCCGGGTTAGCAACAATTGGATGTGCTGGACAAACAAATACTCCATAATCTAAAGTGGAACCCAAAACCTAGATGTTTTTAATGTTAATGTTTTTCGTGTTATTGCTGATTGGTGTATATTGAGATCACAAACACTTTATTTGCATGCAGTTTGACGCTGAATGGGAGCTGGATGCACCAATTTAGGGGGTCATAGCAAAACTTTTACAAATACAATTACACATTTTATATTTATTTCGCCCTACTTTTATGGTCTAAGTTGTGTAAAATATATGACAAAATCCTCTCACTGTCTCAGTTTCAGGTTAGACCACCACAAAATGGAGAAGAAGCCAAACTCCCTACCCATTCCTCTACCCTTCTCTCTCTCTCTCTCTCTCTCTCTTCTCTCTCGCTGTGTCTCTGTAATGCCCATTTCAGACACAGGAGTGCAGTGTTTCTCCATGGCAGAACTGTGACTTCGGCACTGTATGATTTATTTAATCACCGACACAGAGCAACGTTTCCTCAGAGATCATTTCTCAGAGCTCTCTGACCAATTTGTATGCAATTTTCACTGAGCAGGTTCCCTTAAGCACCGGTAATCTAACAGCACTGTTTCCAATTAGAGTTCCCAAACTGTTTTATTTCGCTGTATTTTATTTAATCTTCCTCCTATAGTATATGTTATTTCTCTTTATGCTTTTCTCGCTTACATTTTAGATTCCGTCTTCCATTTTTGCCACTGTGGCCCATTATAACGAAAAAAAAAAAATCTCACTTTGTTTGCTGAGATGAAATATATAACTAAATTATATAAAATATCTTTAACGTCAATATTGCCGGAATATTGCCTTTTAACCATGAAGGTCAATCGATATCACAATATCTTTTTATCATATTCTGTGGAACCAACAACAGTGAAAAGTTAATGACCTATCAATCGAAAACTGTTTTAAGACACATAATCTTGAAACTTTCAAATGAGATATCTTATTTATCCATCATCCCCTTCTTCAACCATTCACCAAGAAAATTAGCAAGCTAACTTCAAGAATAGTTGACAAAGTATACTGTACGTTCTTAAAATTGTTTGCTGAGGCGCTGTTTGAACACAATTAGCATCTGTAATGCCTAACAGAGACGTTATTACCTCAGAAATCTAAGTGTAAAAAGCACCGACTGCATATCATCTAAGGCTAATTTAGACTTGCAGTTAGCTAGTTACCAATTTGGAGGCTATTTACTTCCTTTGCTTGTGCAAAACGAAAGAATGTTTTGGTTGAGTGACTGTATTTGAGGTACAGGGGAAATTGTGTGCATTTAATTTTAGTTGCTCTAAATGTGCTATAGAACTTCGGGTCTGACTCGTCGTAGGCTCTTGCGGAAAAGATCTTTGCTAAGATTCTCGGCAAATACTTAAAGCTATGCTTTTATTTTTGTCTATAAACCATAGGGAAGGAAGTCATGCATTGAAAATAAGCTCTATTAAAGCCAGCAAATCAGTCGCTGCTCATGTAAGCCACACATCCTCTGCAAGTGACAGAAGACAGTTCAGCAAACTAAAAAAAAAAAAAAACTTTAGTTACGACACATGTAGTGATATACGTAAATTAACTAATATTTCCACTACAGGTAAGCATATACAGTACAGGGTTACGTAAGCATAAATAAGGTTTCCTACAAATAAAAGAAACGTTTTGTCTGTACATTGGTCACAACTCACTCTTTCAATAATATCTTTACGTTTTTTACATCGTTGGACCCGAAACCAGTCTCAGAAAACATTCTGTCTGTCGGTCTGTCTGTCTGTATGTGTGTCAGTCCAGACAGATTTTGTCACAGCATCATGCAAAACTGACTGGACAGAATTTAATGAAACCTTTGCAGTACTTACTGTAGATATCTGCCTGACGTTTAACCTGCTAAGTTGATGTTTGATTAAGTTAAGTTGTTTAATTTAGTTTCAAATATGCTACTAATAAGCAACTTGCTCAATGGAAACAAACACCTGAACCAATAGATATTAATTAAGGTTAAACTGATTAGTGGGATTTTAACGCACTGAAGTCATTTTAATACAAAAACTTCATCTTTATCTGATCTACTTTTTCAATTTCTCATCTGTGATTCACTCTTGGAAAGAAGTACAACTTAACGTAAACAAGGCGTAAGATACTTAACCTTACCTAAACAAGGTTAAACAACCTTAAACAACATTTAAACATTTCATTTCTTTGAAAAAAAGACAAACAGGCATGTCCGTGAAATAATAACTGAAATAATAATATCACTCAGTACATCAAAGCTTATTTTTAGCTTTAACCTTTTAACTGTTTCTTAAAACTCTTTTCCCATCAACAACAAGTAATTAGGAAATTGAAACAGGTTCCATCCTCATTGCTATACAAAAGCTTGTGGAAAGTCTTTCATTTTCAGGTTTAAGGGTGTGGATAAAATGTTTTATTTCGTCACATTGCTCACAGGCCTATACACTCACTCACTCACTCACTCACTCATCGTCTATACAGTTTTATCCTGTCAAGGGGGGCCTATCCCAGGAGACTTATTGCAGAGCACAAGGCGGGGGACCCCGTGGAAGGGGTGCCATGTCATCGAAAGGCATCACCAGTGTGGGCTGAGTGAAGATATAGAGTACATGCAAAATTTAAATATAATAAATAACCATAAAAATTGATAAATATTACATAACAGTGTCAAGGCACTATGAAGTTAAAAGAAGCCAGTTTGATAGATGCCTTTAGATTTATAATAAATAAAGCAGAGTTATAATAAATAAATAAATAAATAAATAAATAAATAAATAAATAAATAAATAAAACCGCAACCCAGGATCCTGAAAGATTTTTTTTCTGTAAGGACTAGTATAAAATATACACTCATTAAACCTCTTTTAATAGAATTACTAATTTATCATTGCACACATTAAAGCATCATTTATTATTTAAAATGTGTATTGCATTTATTTTTTATCCTCATGTGTACTGACTTGAAAGCTAATTAGAATTTCAGCTTCTTTTTTCCTTCCAATTTGGTATTTTGCAAGTTCCTATCTAACACTTAGCAGACAACAGCTACAAACCAGCGGTGAAGGTTAACACATGCTTTGTCAAAATACGCGACTCCAACCACCGCATGCCTTTAACAGCTTCTTACACTGCATCACAGGGCAGCTCATCTCACTCAATGGACGGTGCTATCTGTCCCTCTTACATATATATAAGCTCACATTTAATTTTTTATTTATTTATAATTAATTACCTAGAGTGACTTAAAAATGAGCTTTGAAGTCTCTTTTAAAATACATCCTGATTACAGGTAGCCCCAGACTTCTGTTCTAGGAGCACATCCGTAAGGCCAATTTGTCCAACAAAGTAAGTCTTAAACGCCTTTGACATGAACATGTCAAATAAAGCATATCAATCCACTTGACTAAATCTGCCCTGTTTCCCCACCCTGCCATCATGTGGCCAAAATTCCTAAGGAAATGTATCTCGCAGTGAATTTTTGTCTCTGCGCCTTTAAATCCTGGATGCCATTTTGTCTCAGAGCTGTTTTCCCCTGTATTAGACTGTGAACTGTTTTTTGTTGAAGATTTTCTGAAATTAGGATTATTCACCATCAGTACAGCTTTACAGGACAGACATTTTTCTATTATTGTGCTTCTGGACTGATTCATTGAAACCGGTGAAGCAGACTCATTTCTCCCGCACCCCGACACACATACAATATACCGGATTTTAGACATTTTATACATTCACTCACACACTGAAAATATTTTATATCATTGTAAATATTGGTATCTGGTGCACTGCAGTGTGTATTTTTTTTGTATAATATATGTGAACTACGTCCGCGATTGAACCGGAAGTAGAACTGCGGTCCGTTCCTATCTGGGTAATTTTGTACCTCAAATGTCCGTAAGTCGGGGACTACCAACAGTATACTAGTTACCTAGATCTCAGACTTTGATACGATCTTTGATTTGAATTCTGTTGGTGAGGGTATTATTTTATAGCCTTTTAATTACAAATGTAAGTACCTTAGGATCCTTTCTTTTTGGGGCGAGTAAGATGCCCTTGATGCCCGTGACCAGTCAAACAGTGCTCACAGATGTTCATGATTAGCATCAGTGTAGAGAGTAATGCCATCCCTCTTGTTCAGGGAGCACAGCCTAGTCTGCTCTCTTGTGTCCCATGCCAAATACTCGATGTGGATATTTTAACTTACATACTTACATAGGACAAATGCAAGTTTGAGTATTGTGATTGCCTATCAACTGCCTATCAAATTATTTTCTTATTTTGTTGCTCTTGTCTATTTTTATTTTTAAAAAAAATTCTTAATAAAAAAAAATCTCATATTTCCCATTTCATGTCCCCATAAAATCTTTAAGTTTTGGTTATCCAACATTTGCACGCATGGAAATAACATGCATGCTTCAAAAACGCTGCATCAATACAGCTCATGTTTTATTAAGAAACCACTTATTGTCGAGTCCTCTACAGACCACATCAGCCACCCTAAAAGGTGTCACATGTCTTTTTTTGTAACATATCAGCTTCTGCATGTGAGAAAAAAAATTGCACACTGGGCACAGTCCAAAATCTGTCCTGAATAATATTAATCATTAAACATGAAATGTGATCTTTAGCGGACACTGCGCTCTTCTGATCTCTCTCTCACTCGTTCTCATCCTGTACAGGGTTGGATTGGAGCCTATCCCGGGGGGCTTGGGGCACGAGGTGCAGCACACCCTTAATGGCAGCTGATGCTGCATGTATTTTTACTGTAAGAATGAAACTGAAGTACCCAGAGGAAAATAAACATTCTGGTTTATGGTTGCACATTCTGGTTTAGACATTCTGGTTTTATGTTCACATACGGACTACTTTCGCACTACTGCACTTTAAAGATGGACAATGTCACCTTCCATACTCAATACAGTTTATTTATCCAGTTCTTACTTTCTTACAGTCTTACATTTTTACATACTTTACATATTTATACTTTACATTTTATTTCATCCTATTTTATTTTATTGTAATAAAAATTGTAGAATTTCAGCAAATTACCAGAAATAAATGTACAGTATAGTACAGTAGTAAACACAGTATCTTTCAGGGTCTACTCTGTTATTTCTTTTTATACTGCACATCCAGACTGAATTATTTTTCATTCGATAATTAATAATATAATTCTTATTATTTTAAAAATAAAACTTCAGATGACATGTTCAAAATTAATCTGAAGAATTGAACAGTCAGACTTGTAAACATTAACTAAATTAATTGTACTGTACTGTATATATTTTGTAGTTTTATGACTTGTTTTATGACATGTCAGGATGCTGTTATGGGGGGACGGGGCGTGGTGTTAGACATGTCAGGATGCTGAGTCCTTTTCAGGGTGTCCGAGGGGTGGCTGTATGTGCGGAAGTACAAACTTTTGTGAAACTTTATTGTTTGGATATAATGTGCGTTTATTAATAAAACTCAAAGACCGAGCGCAAACATGAACACGGACACACTCTGCCACCTCGAAACAGGGTTAATCTTTATCTCTTTCCTTTGTCTTTGTACTCTTTTTACTTCTCTTTTCTTTATCTTTTCACTGTTCTTTTTCGTTTTTTTCTTGTCAGTTTTCACTTCTCTTTTCATTTCTCTTTCCAGGTTTCTCTTTTCTTCGACTTTTCACTTTCCATTTCAGTTTTGTCTTTTCTTTATCTTTTCACATTTCTTTTCCTATACCAGAGAAACTCTCCCAGACCTGGTGCTACCTAAATGTCCGCATGTCAGGTACTTTGTCTTGGGAGCGGCTGCGGATCGTTTTTGACTGGAAACCCGAGCGGGACCTATGAACAATTGTTGAAGTAGCTCACGAAAAAAATAGACACTGCAGTGCACCAGATACCAATATTTACAATTATATACAATATTTTCAGTGTGTAAGTGAATGTATAAAATGTCTGGTATATTGTGTGAGTGTGCATATGGGGGTGCGGGAGAAATGACTCGGCCTCAGCGGTTTCAATGAATCAGTCCGGGAGCACGATGATAGAAAATGTCTGTCCTGTAAAGCTGTCCTGATGCTGAGTAATTTTGGAAAATCCTCAACAAAACAGTTGTTCACAGTCCAAAAACTGGTCTGAGACAAAATGGCGTCTGGGATTTCCCTCGCAATTTAAAGGTGCGGAGAAAACACTGATACATTTGACATGTGTGACATTCATTTCACGGCAGCAAGTTAGTCTAGCCCTCTCATGTCCTCATCTAAGCCCTGTACTCGAACCAGAGCTGCCGACTCTCACGCACTGAGAGAGAGAGAGTGACTCACACAATCACCCATCTTCACACATCCTATTTCTCATGCTTCTATTTTCAAAACATTTGTTTATAGGAGACGTGAGCAGAATCATCGGGCTCCAGCCTCTTCCTGACGTGTCAGCTTTGAACAGCTTTTATTTTAAAGTCAAATCACTACGTCATGCCCTTAAAACGATGCTCTACCACTTTTTTCCCTCTCCAAGTGAAGAAACATTCGCATAATCCGGTTGACATTAACATTCATTTACAGCTGCATGATGGCAGTAATCAAATGCATAATCGAAGGGATAATAGTTGGAATAGTCATAATAGTGCAACATTCTAATAAAATAAATAGGAATTCAAATGCATTTACAGACTGCAGCAAAGTTAACACTGCAACGCTAAAATACGAGGACCCGGGCATGCGCGATGGCGGGGAGGGATGGCGGCGCCGTGTGCGACTGTGCACAGAACCAGTGGCCTTATTTTCAGAATTTCAAAGTTGCCAGTTCCAGCTCAAACAATCAAATGCTAATGCTTTTACAGAAATAACCAACCAGATTCACAGAACACATAAAAAGTATTTGAATATAATTTAATTACTGTACTGTTAATGTGTGAAAGGGGTTTTGCTTTATTTCAAGAATGTCAATTCTTAAAGCAAGAAAGTAAAAAAAAAAAAAAATGTTTTTCAGTGTTTTTTACCTTCATCATATTCCCAGTGGGTTAAAAGTCTACATCCAGTACACCTAGTATTTGGTGTTTGATATTGCCTTTAAAATATTTACGTTGGGTCAAACTTTTTGGTAGACTTCCAAAGATTCTTACAATAAGTTGTTGGAATTTTGGCTCATACGTCCTCACAGAACTGGTGTACTGTAACTGAATCAGGTTTGTAGGCCTCCTTGTTTGCAGATGCTTGTTTAGTTCTGGCCACAAATTTCATAATGGATTGACATCAGGGCCACTCTGATACCTTTACTGTCTGTAAGCCATTTTGCTACAACATTGGAAGACCTATTTGCAACCAAACTAAAGTCCTGGCTGATATCTTGAGATGTTGCTTTAATATGTCCACATAATACAAGGGGGTATCAGATGATCTCTGTATACATAGCTCTGTTTTTTCATCGTATGGTTTACCTCAGATGCTTTAAAACCTGACAGTAGAATTTGTTATTGATGTCCCGGCCCCCTGGAGACGAATTCTCGTCAAAAAAAAAAAAGACGCTGTTTATGCACTTGGCCGAGCTCCTTCAGCGAAGCTCACCTGCTGTACAACATGATGCTGCCACCCTCGTGCTTCACGGCTCAGACAATATTATTTGGCTTGCAAGCCTCCTGTTTTTAACTCCAGACAATGATGGCCAAACATTGTTACATCAAACCATGACAAACCTTAGTCTAGGTTGTAAGTCTCTTTTGGGGGGTTGGAGTTGTTGCTGAGCAGCCTTTTAGGTTACCTCCTATATTTGTCTTGTTTTACTGTGGATAGACACTTTTGTCTTGACAAGGTCTTTTGCTGTTGTGCTGTGGTTAATTTGTACTGAAGCACACATGATGTTTATACTGGCACAGTACCATTGCTACAGATGAACATGGTTCCTTCAGGCATTTGGAAATGGTTGCCTGAGAATGAATTAACCAGGCTTGTTTAGGTCCACGATTGCTGGAAAATTGACTTTTGCTATGCGTTACATAAAGTAGATGTCCTAACTGACTTTTTAACGTAAAATCTGTGGAGTTTTAATAACTTCAACCTAAGTGTTTGCAAACGTCTGACTTCAAAGGCAGTAGAGCGTGCTGAACAGGATAAGTCTTTTATACGGGTCACAGGACATCTGCAAAAACAGCTGCATGTGAGGATGATCTTCAAGTTAGAAAAGTTGGAATGTCCGGGCTTTCGTACTATATAACCATTTTCGTACTGATCATCACTGAGATAAAGAGAAAAAGACGATGAATTATTTGCACATCAATCTAACCCTGTTCTGCATATCAGCTTTGTTTTGCAAGCATGAGAAGCGGTGGTTCACATTTTTCGTGACACACACGCACACAGACACAGACACACACACACACACCACACACGCTGATACATATACGCCCACTCATCTAACTGCGACGCTTATTTTAGATCCTCAACTCACAGGAAGTGAATTTAAGAAGGTCTTTCTCGGCGGGGGGCGCCCCCCCCC
>JAAGKR010002637.1:0-28858 GCA_011419295.1 Clarias macrocephalus | reverse complement strand
AAGCTCACCTGCTGTACAACATGATGCTGCCACCCTCGTGCTTCACGGCTCAGACAATATTATTTGGCTTGCAAGCCTCCTGTTTTTAACTCCAGACAATGATGGCCAAACATTGTTACATCAAACCATGACAAACCTTAGTCTAGGTTGTAAGTCTCTTTTGGGGGGTTGGAGTTGTTGCTGAGCAGCCTTTTAGGTTACCGCCTATATTTGTCTTGTTTTACTGTGGATAGACACTTTTGTCTTGACAAGGTCTTTTGCTGTTGTGCTGTGGTTAATTTGTACTGAAGCACACATGATGTTTATACTGGCACAGTACCATTGCTACAGATGAACATGGTTCCTTCAGGCATTTGGAAATGGTTGCCTGAGAATGAATTTACCAGGCTTGTTTAGGTCCACAGGTCCCCCCCACCCCACCCCTTTACCCCCCCCCCCCCCCCCTGTGAAATCTTTTCACATGATGTTAAATAAACGAAGAGGCACTGAGTTTAATGGTAGGCCAATACATCCACAGGTACACCTGCAAATGACCCAGATTATGTAAGTTAACCTTTTAGAAGCTTCTACAGCCATGAAATCATTTCCTGGATTTTTTCTGTCTAAAAGCAGAATTAGTTGAGTGTATGTAAATTTCTGAGCCACTGGAATTTTTATATAGTCAATTATAAGTGAAATAACTGATCCTAGACGATTGCTGGAAAATTGACTTTTGCTATGCGTTACATAAAGTAGATGTCCTAACTGACTTTTTAACGTAAAATCTGTGGAGTTTTAATAACTTCAACCTAAGTGTTTGCAAACGTCTGACTTCAAAGGCAGTAGAGCGTGCTGAACAGGATAAGTCTTTTATACGGGTCACAGGACATCTGCAAAAACAGCTGCATGTGAGGATGATCTTCAAGTTAGAAAAGTTGGAATGTCCGGGCTTTCGTACTATATAACCATTTTCGTACTGATCATCACTGAGATAAAGAGAAAAAGACGATGAATTATTTGCACATCAATCTAACCCTGTTCTGCATATCAGCTTTGTTTTGCAAGCATGAGAAGCGGTGGTTCACATTTTTCGTGACACACACGCACACAGACACAGACACACACACACACACCACACACGCTGATACATATACGCCCACTCATCTAACTGCGACGCTTATTTTAGATCCTCAACTCACAGGAAGTGAATTTAAGAAGGTCTTTCTCGACACCCCCCCCCCCCCCCATTTACACACACACACACACACACACACATACACACACAAAGTATATGATCTACACACTCACACACACAGCATAGCCACAAACTTCTGCAACCCAGTACATTACACACACACACACACACACACAAAAAAAGAGGAACACGACAAGAGGAATGAGAACACAGAAGTCGAAAGAGGACGCTGCCGGAGAGAAGAAGAGAGTGCAAAGAAAGACAGACGAGCTGACAGAGAGGAAAACATAAGTAGAGAAGGAAGGACAGATACGAGAAAGAGATACAAGCAGAGAGCGAGAAACAGAAAGAGACAGGAAGACTCAGAGACTGTTGTGGGAGAATGATGGAGGGAGACGTCAGAAAGAAAGGAATGCTCTATCAGCAGCAGCAGCGCTTTGGGAAGGTGAGATTTCAGCTGCTAATACAACTAACAATAGGAACATATTATTTACAACGAACAGCCACAACATTAACACCACCACCAGGTGACGTGAGTAACATTGATTATGAATTAAACTCTATACCAGTAAACCGATGGCAGGATCATGGGCACACGAGATAGAAGCTAGAAGTCTGCTGTATAGCTGAAATAAGTTAGTGCTGGTTATAGTGTGATGAAGGTATCAGAAGACATTGCGGCTTAGTGTGTATGAGGCGTGACAGGAAAAGAGTTCAAGACTCAGATTCAAGAACCTGATCCATGGAGGATACACACTTACAGCGCTTAAAAAACTTACTGCCAGATACAACACCACACCTTCAGAAGTCTTCAGAGGAATCCGTGTCTTTAAGCGGTTAGAGCACACGGGGAACCTAAAACCTATGGGTGGTTGTATTGTTAATGTTTATAATTTAATGGCTGATCGGTGTATGATCTTCATAATGATGGACTTTGGAAAGTGTCACTTTGTGTTTGCACTAATAAATGACAAATGACCATTAACTTCCTGTTTAAGTGCACAGCCACGATTTCAGCAAAAACGAAAAGGAGTCGATTCTAAGAATCATGCAAATGTGTCACGGCTGTTTCGATGAGATTTGGAGTTAGAGGTCTTGTGAATCTGTGAGAACGGCACAAAAGTCAGATCTCATGACTCCTCCACTCATTTCTCAATGCCTGCTTGCTTTTGTTTCTTTCTTTCTTTCTTTCTTTCTTTCTTTCTTTTTTGTTAAACAACGTTAGCCTGGTTATACAGTATTTGCTGCTATATCCAAGATTTATTATGCATTTTAAGATTATATATGGATATATGGTTCTGTATCAAAAATAACAGTGGCAAGTAAAAAACAAACAAACAACAAACAAACAAATTAGGGTTATGTTTCAAAATGCATACTTATGGGATGCACTATTCTAGACATTTATTCAGAACTTTTTATTCCAGTTAGAATAAAAAACGAAGAAGAAAACTCTTATTAAATCAACAAACCTACCAAAAGGTCTGTCATGCATATTGGATTTTGTACATTATTACATACTTTTATAAATAGAAAATGAGGCCGGGGTAGCTCAGTGGTTGAGACATTGGCCTGTGGCTCAGAAGGTCCCAGGTTTAAACCCCACCACACCCACGTCGCCCCTGTTGGGCCCATGAGCAAGGCCCGTAACCCTCAACTGCTTAGATGTATAATGAGATAAAAATGTCCTGTAAGTCACTCTGGATAAAGGCATCTGCCAAATGCTGTAAATGTCCATAAGGTCCAGGGTCTTGATTTGAGACAAAGTTCATGACAACCATCTTGACAACAATGTTGGGGTATTTAAAGGGATAGTTTGGGTTTTTTCAAGTCTGTCTTAAATCTAAATTGAGGTTCATATAAGCACATTAACATAGATCTTGGTCATTATAAACCTTCATGCTCTGCACACGTTTGTTTCCCGGAACGTGAGTACGATGTAAGTAATTGAGGCCAAGTTCCACAACCCTCATTCCATGCAAAAATGCATTCCAAAGTCCAGCTGAGACTTCTACATTCAGCTTAATCATATGGCTAGTTCTGGTGGAAGAAAAGAGTCAAATTTGTAAAACATTTTGGTATTTTGGCAACTTTGAAACATACCAACTTAATTTAGCTCAGTGAGACTGCAGAAGCTCCATATAAGCCTCAGCTGAACTTTGGAATGCATTTGCGGGCAGAATGAATGCTGTGCAATTTGACCCCAATTATTTATATTGTACTCGCGTTCTGGGTGACAAACTTTATGGCCCGTGTGCAGAGCAGCAACTTTTATAACAACCAAGACCTAATGAATTTAGGTCAATTTTGACTTTGTCTCATTGTGCACGAAATTAGGAACCTTGTGGATGTCGCCTTCAATCCCCAAATCTCAAAATATTAAACGTTATTATTAAAGGGTTAAAAGGATTCCATATCATTCTGTAATTAATAAAAAAAAAATTCAAACATGCCAGTTGCAGAAGAGAGAAATAATACAATCTTGTGAATTTGATAAGACCATTTCCTGACCTATTTTATTCCTTCATCAATAAGATGAGTGGAAAAGTTATTTAAAACGCAATAAGTAAGGCAATAAAGTGGGAAATGATGTACATTTATTAATTCAGTGTATTCATCTCCTCTAGTATGAAAGAAAAGCAGCCACAAAATATTTTATAACAATGTTCCCTTCACTGCGCAATGATTTCCCAGGACATATTGATCTCATTTTCATCAAATCATCTCTGCTTTTATCTACTAATACGTTGTTCCCTCATTTTTCGTTCTTTTAAATTCCTTATGGTTTTATCGTTTCTATCATTTCTATGATTACTCCAATTCTGAATACGTAAGTATATTAAACGTTTAGTTGTTTTTAAAGAGAATTTCTTATTCTTTCTTCTTCTAAAAATATAAAAGCGGAAGAAGAAAATGGAAAACATGACTCATAAGTGTCTATCGATGTGTGTAAACAGTCTGAGGACATGTGCAGCATGTGTAAAATGTGTGAACCCACAGCACGACGGAATTTCTCGATGTACAGCCACGCAATGAAGAGACAGTCTGATCCAGCGGGAATGAACAAGTGGTAACATATCAGATAGTACGGAGTGAGAATGGGATGGAATATCTGACGGTTTTGACCATGTGGGGTCATTTCACTGGTTCCCAAATGAAACACTGCTTTTAAAGAAAGGAAACTACAGGCTTTGTTTATAAATTTTTTTAAAAAAAACAATTCCTTCAACATTTCTTTCAAATTATCCAGGCGAGCTTTCAGGTCTTCTGTAGAATGTAGATAAAACTCAAGACTTCTTAAGAGTACGTTACAATGTCTTCACAAGAACCAAACTTCACTAATTACTCAGTGACGGTGACTTTGGTATAAGGGCTATGGGAAATTAGTACTGAAGAACTACTTAAAACTTTTGTATGGCTTTAATGGGGTCCTGAAGACATCTCCAATAGGTCTTTAGGTGATAGGGTCCTGAAGATGTCCTATATGCAGTACGCCCAAGGTTAGACTCAGGTTTAGGTGTGGGGTTAGCATTAATTTGTTAATAGCACTTATGTCAAAGTAAGGTCCTTACAAGGATAGTAAGACATAAAAACTCATATTTCTTCACATTAAATTCAATTAAATTCAATTTAATTCAATGAAATGTTAACAAATATTTTACTTTGACGGCTACAAAGCGACTAAAGACACAATTAAAAAAATCGATTGTTTGCGTAACCAACTCAACAGCAACCTCATTTCCCCTCTCGTCTGTTCCAACCAATCAGCATTCAGCATCACCAGTATTCAAAATCGCACGCCTGATCATCTGTCCTCATCTGCACCTGTTTCTCGCTGGTTTTTCACATGTTTTTTTTTTATGCTTCAATGATGCATAGGTCACCAAAATCATTCTTCTGAAGCTGCTCAGATGCAGGGACTGGACTGAAAATGAGAGCCAACAAAGTTCTTTAGGAAGTCATTAAAAATACAAGAAAGTCTGGGATCTTCGGAAGCGGAAAATGAAGAAATGTTGAGTGGCTTAGGACTTGTGGCGTGAAATGTCATGTGTTTGTGTTTTAGAAATGGAAGAAGATTTGGGCTGAGGCGGTAGCGGACAGCACGCAAAGCGTCTCTCGCCTGGAGATCTATGAGTTCAGCAAGTCCTCGATGAAGGACAGTAAGAAACGTGCCGAGGGTAAGAAGGTGATCGTGATGAGAGACTGCATCAAGATAAGAGAGAAGGAAGATGAGGGATGTCCAAAGGAGTGCAAGACCTTCCTGCTTGAAACCGCAGACAAGACACACATGTTTGCCTCTCCAACCTTGGAGGTCTATAGTTGGGTCTCAGAGCTGTGCAAGCTGGCATTCCCTGTATGTACACTTCTTCTTCTTCTTCTTCTTCTTCTTCTTCTTCTTGTAATTAGTAGTAGTAGTAGTAGAAGTGTTACTGTTGGTGTTTTTTGGCTTTTCAGTTGAATCAGACTGAGTGTAGATCACAGAAGCAGGAGCATCAACCTGTAGACATGCAGGAGAACACACTGTACGCCACCACTGAGAGTGGTAAGACACACACATATACAATACACACACATACTGTACACAAACACCTTTTTCTTTCTTGGCCTTGTGAGGAACCTGCACCGCCATAATGCAGCAAAGTAATAATATGCTATTTTAAAATCACAATAACTCCAAAAGGTAAGATTTTGGCTTGTGATCATTTTAAATACAATTTCCGTTTCTATTCCGCATGTTTTTTTTCCTCATGAGGACCAGTCGAATATCCCCCATAACAAAGCCATAGACATCTTCCCAAGTCTTTAAAAGTAACACAAATGTACTAAATTGGCATTTTTAAACTGCAAAATATTGATTTCATTCTTTTTAAAAGTGTGACAGAAACTGGAACACACATAAGCACCAAACTTAAACTGTGAAAGCTGTTTTTGATGAAGAGATGGTGTGATAAAGGATGTGGTACAGCCTCAGAGTTGAATTTATTGCAGACACTGAGGAGCAGTTCAGTTATGGCAAACTAGAATGCGTTGTCTTTGGTTGGACAAAAGTTACAAATGATTTCAAAAAGACAAAATGAAAGTGTTAGATATAATTATTAGAGCTTTTTATTTAATGGCACACGCAGCTAATAAGTAAAGGTTATTAAAACCTGACCGCTTCTAGCTGCTGATTAGGGTTTGCTCATATGAAGAAAAAAAAAAAAACACTTTTTAAATTGAAGAGAATGTGTTGCATTTTGGAATGAAGTCGAAAAATTCACGTCTGTCTGCATGCTTAGAAACCTGACCCATGAAATACGTCGCCTGTGTATTTAATATGTCAAATCCTCTTATTTACAATTCATGCTATAAATCTTTTCAATTTTCTCACTAGTACAAAATTACGTCACTACACCAGATACACTGCAACAGCGAGACCATGTATGGCACTCATACTGATTAAGTGTGTGACCTTTCCCTCTATCTATAAAGAATTGATAATAAATTAAAATCAGGGCGGATGGCAAATATGAACACATTTAGACTCACATTTAATGAAAGTAAAAGTTGGAACAGATAAACACAGACACCAAAAAAGTGAACACAAAACAAAGTCGTTAATAATCCTCTCCATGCCAGGCGCTATTTTTAGAAAAAAAAAATCCTTCTGTTCTAATTTTTCAAGTTTTAGCATTATCTCAGACAGTTATGTGCTAACACTGGAGACTCCTTCCAAAAATGCCCCCCCCCCCCCGCCCCTCCTCCACCCTAATAATTAACTACTAACTTACGGAATATACAAAGATATAGGTGCACTGAAAAGTCTCCACAATAGACTCCTGAGGTTTGGACTGGCATTAGTGAGTTTGAGTTTGTCTAGGTCTGTTTTCTTCATTTCAACTTTCAGATCCTCAGGCCTGAGACGTTGGACCGCAGCTGTGCAAGCTTTTATTCCATTAAAACTGGGTGGTTGTTTTTTTTTCTTCTCTGTTCTCAGCTGTGGGCGTCTAAATCTCAAATCAAATCGAAAAATAGATCTGATTCTTCTGTCCTTATGGGACGTGTCAAGATGCTTCGCGTCATGAGGACTTGGTGTTTGGATGCTCCGGGGCGTTCAAGCTCGCGTCTGATGAGTGAATTCATATTGAACCTGCTCCTTATCAGTCCTGCAAGAATGGAAAAATGGACAAAGATGTTCTAGTTCAAAACGGGCTCTTTACATGCAGTGTCGTGGGAAAACGTGGAGAATAAGTGAAACCGATTTGTGTGCGAGACAGCTACGGTATAAGTTAGGACATCAGAAAGGACAAAGACAGAAAGCAAGAAAGAGGAAGAAAAAAGGAGGCGGGAACCTCAGTGAGTTGTAATGCATGACACCCAGCGTCATGCTGACACCACGGTTGAGGCACACGTTGTTGCCTCACAGCTCTAGATCTTCAATCCTGATCATGGGCGATAGTCTGTATGGAGTTTCCTTTATGTTCTCTGGCGTCCTGCAGTGAACTGGCTCTGTAAAAGTTGCCTGTTTGGAATAAGCCCAAAGTGTATTCCTACAGTACCTCATTCTCTTTCAGGCTCTGCATCCACCTTAATCCTAATAACCAGGATAAAGCACTCACCCAAAAGAAATGAATGATGAATGAATCAGGACTTTTTCAGCCAGAAGAGTTGAACTCAGGTATAAAAAATAGTAAAAGTTTTAGACATAAGACCGTGTGTTATTCCTCTGCAGGATGTTCCAGCAGTTCATGTAGCTTTTGCTACAATCTACTTTGGTACTCGGTAGAGGTACTCAAGCTGATCTGGCTTTGGGATTTTATTCTAACCAGTCAGCAGCCTCATCTACATTTACATTTAGACATTTGGCAGATGCCTTGATCCAGAGCGACTTACATTTTTATCACATCATACGTCTGAGGAGTTGAGGGTTAAGGGCCTTGCTCAAGGGCCCGACAGGGACAACTTGGTGGTCGTGGGACCTTCCAAATGCCTCAACCATTGAGCTACCCCTGGCCATCTGATTCCACCTGCTTAACCTGTACATCTTTGCTCTCAATCGATTATTAGCAGTGGCTCCTGTTTGGTTGGAATGTTGGAAGATCTGTGGTTACTTTGGCACTTTTCAGATAAGGTTGATGACCCTTGCACTGGAAGTCAAGTCAAGAGTGTACAATGCAAATTATACAAATGTTAGAGTGAGCTGAGGTAAAGTGAGTAGGTTGACATGGTCTGCCGTACTGGAAAGAGGAGAAAGCAGCTTGCCTGCCCAAACCCACATTCAAACCAGTCATGGAAACACTTTTCTGTTGACTAACATTATGTCATATTAAGCAACACTTGTAGAAGTACTTGTTTCGAAGTTGATCTGAATTGCCTCTGAACCATCTGTGTAGTTTTGTTCATAGCTCATGTGAGCTACAAAGCTGACTGGCTTCTACCACAAGGTTGAATCTAAAATTGCACTCTAACCCCAGATCAAGGGCATTACTTGTACTTGGTATGTGGAACAAGGGATTGTACTGAACTAGCTTTCCATTTTACACCTAGAATCTGGACGTTATCTGATATTCTAAAGTTAATAAGTGGAAATATAAAGAGAAACTTATGAGATTTACAGAACTTTCCACCACCTCCATGTTTTTATTATCTTCACCTAGTAGTGGTAAGAATTTAAAACTACTTTAATTACACTAACTGACAGGCGTTAACTGTTCATCCAACTGTTGTGGTTGGTTAGTTCCACCATTCATGGAAGTATATGTGAACAAAATAACTGGTTGAATAAACAGACAGATCATAATCATAATAATAAACGGTGCTGATATGGACCCGCTGCATAGAAGCAATATCGCACTCAATGTTGTGCTGTTGTACTGAATATCCGAATAGCTGATTATGCTTAGCAGAACCACAGACATACTGGAAAGGGATTGAGGTTTAATGTAAAACACGTTTCCTTTTTCTGCACGGAGGAAAAATTATATTCCTGCCCTTGCTAGGAAAGTGATTTGAGCCCGTTTCTCACTGTACTACCATGTGCTAATTGCACTCAGTAGCGGATGGCTGTTTTTATCTTGGAAAATTATTAAGGAAGTGAAAAACAGCTTTACAGCATGAATTAATTTCACATCTTAAAGTGCCATCCTTAAGTTGTGTGTTCCTCACACATGGATGATAAACAGTACAAAGTGTGCAAATGTAAGATAGGGTGAATTTGTCATTCTGATCCATTTAGTCTGTGAAAAATAAATTGTGTTGCTTGAAAATGTTGGCGTATCCTTTTCAGACTTTCTAGGTTAAACGCTGCCTCTGTTGGACACTTGAGCAACAGTGGAGTCTGACACCGTGCCCTAACCCCGATTTATTTTAAACTCGGATATGCGCAGATAAGAATTTGGTGGTTGTACTTCATGCATGCACTGTGTATATTTAAAAGACGATCTGTTTTTATAATCTCCGTTGAATTCGTGGCAGTCAATCACAAGGACACCAGTCAATCATGAGCATCTGTGTAACACTTTCCTTCTTGTGTAAACAAGAGCATGAGCAGGCGTTTAAATGAAGACATTTGGACAGTTTCATGCTCCATTTTGGGTGCTTTCCAGTTTCTTGGTAACATGATAAGCTCACTGAAGTCATCAGAGATAAAACAAAAACAAAAAAAAAACTAATAAGTGTGTAATGTTTTTGTAGATGCTATAAGTGATAACAGGAACTAACTTATTTTGCATATGTTCTATAATATTCGGGTGTGTTCACACTTGACATATTTGGTTTCCATTAAAACAAACTCTGGTGTGGTTGTTCTGTTATTGCGCTTCACCGCCGAACTTCGGCATGCAGTCGCGCTCTGGTTCGATTTGATTGAAATGTTTAAAACACTTCGAACCAAGTCTAGAAATCATCTGATCATGATGACGGTGCCTGAGAACTTTCACTGTCCACTCTGTATCTGTGACATCCGATGTACAGTAGACTAGGCAGCATGTGGACAGGCAGGGAGAAAGGAATCAGTCCTACTGTTGCTACATCATATGTGTTAGCTTGAAAGCTGGCAGGATTAAAAAACATTCAATTTAAAATAAAAAATTACATAAATAAATGAAACACTGCCAAATTAAATGTTTATCCAAAAATCTTCACTATGGCCGTTATACCGATGCACAAAAACTAAAGCACTATTAATGCTTTGGTCCGAACCAAGAGAACCGAACTACAAGTGTAAACTCACCCTTTAATGCATCTATAAAGAGTTAATAAGACATAAAATATTACTCACTTATAAATAAAATCGTGGGAATTTGGTCACAGTAACTCCATCATTCATAATTACTTTTCCTATAACATCACCTGAAGTGTTTTATTCCTTACATACAAGTGGTGTTAAAGTCAAACCCTTTATTTCTCTATATAATCTCCTGTTACACTAATACAGCTTTTCACTAGTGCTTTCTACCATCATCATAGAAAGTTTTCTTAGTACGCTGGAGCCATGATCGGACTGCCTACTTCACGTCTGAAACCCTGGCCTCCCCGGATCTCCCTTAATGCCCCAAACATGTAGAAATGGTTTAGAGTGGGATCGGGACTGTACAGGTGATGTGACAATAACTCTCAAAATAGTACTGGGCAAATAATGATGGTAAACGATAGTGTGTACGTTTCCCACAGGCAGTTGCGTCACTTCCACAAGTTATCAGTTGTTTTTCAAGAATCTGGTGTTGGACCATTTAAACGTTTAACTGTGGCAAAAAGTCTCATCGCTGTACTGTGCTTGAAATATTCCGTAAATGTAAGTATATCGGTTTTACTCCTTCACTCACCAGAAATTTCCCAGTTTGACTCGAACACCCCTCATATATACCAAATAACTGTTTTCCAGCAATTGAGTAACAGAATGCCTAAACATCAGGCCATGTTATATCAGCTTGCAAACGTAAGAAAGCATAAGACTTCTGGCCATTTATGCAAATAAATGTTTCGATAAATAGTTTAGAAAATGCTAGCTCAGACACAGACAACATAAATGGTGGCTGGTCAATCATTAAACCAGACATAACATTTGTTGCATATGTCATGTGTATGCACCAACAAGATCAGAGGTTGTTACTGTCACCAGCTTTGGCGGCTTTTTGAGCAGACATCCTGCCCTCATTACAGCTCTCCGCTCACGTCACAGCTGCTGATTATACAAGGTCAGAGAGGTGTATTATTTGACTCACCACCAGTGTGTACAGCTAAGTGTGTTGCCACAAAATTATGTTCTCATCAACGAATCACTAAATTCCATTGTTCCCAACGACCAAATACTGATTACCATTGCTTGTTGCATTCTGCTCGTTTCCTATCTTGTTAATACTTTATTCTTGCATATTTAATTTGGGGCATCTAGCCATCAAACCCATATGAGCTGATAATGAACATTCTGCTCATTTAACCACAAGAGCATTAATGAGGTCATGCATAAATGTTAAGCAAGGAGACCTGAGCTCCTGTTTGCTCAAAGGTGTTTCAGTGGGGTTGTGACCCAGGCTCTGTGCAGGACAGTCGAGTTCTTTCATTCGAACATTTGCAAACCAGGTCTTCATATACTGTTGCTTGCTTTGTTGCACATGTGCATTGTCATGCTGGAACAGGTTTGGGCTTCTTAGTTTCAGTAGAGCTAAACTTTAATTCTACAGCATACAGACATTCTAAACAGTATAAGGACACAATTATGTGCTTTCAACTTTGTGGTAACAGTTTGGGGAAAGAACCATTTACATTTACGGCATTTGGAACCTCATTATACATCTGACATCTCTATTTATATTACCATATTCTCTATACTGTACACCTAGGTACACCTAGGCTCTCTTATATTCCTTATATTGTATACATATTTTTCTACATTTGCACCCAGGTTTTTCTTATTTTCTTAGTCTCTTATATTTTCTTATATTTTTCGTACTTTTTTTTTCTATATTTTTCTTATTTTTCTTATTTTTCCTATTGGAAATTGTATATTTTCACTGTACATATATATTTTTTTTATCTTATTCTTAGTTAAACCTATTTCTACTTTCTGTTATATTCATTTCTTTATTCTAAGGTCACAGGCAGTCGCCTAAGCATTTCACTGCATATCGTACTGTGTATGACTGTGCATGTGACAAATAAAATTTGAATTTGAATTTGAATTTGAGCAGTTGAGCATTAAGAGCCTTGCTCAAGGGCCTTGCTCCCGCAACGAGGGCAACCTGGTGGTAGTGGGGTTTGAACCTGTCACTACAGTGACTGAGAAGTGCAAAAATAACAAAAATGGAAACAAAATAACAAATTCAAAAACAAAATAACAAAAATGGAAACAAAATAACAAATTCAAAAACAAAATAACAAAAATGGAAACAAAAAATAACAAATTCAAAAACTAAATAACAAAACTGAAAACAAAAATAACAAATTCAAAAACTAAATAACAAAAACGAAAACAAAAATTAAAAAACAAAACAACTAAAATGAAAACAAAATAATAATTCAAAAACTAAATAACAAAACCGAAAACAAAAAAAAAAAAAACGAATTAAAAAACAAAATAACAAAAATGAAAACAAAATAACATTTAAATGCCGTGAGGCTGTAGTACTTCTTGTATATCTTGAGTGACAGATGTCTCTTCCAATCAGCGATAAGAATTTCATTTGCAAGCTATACCTACCTTTTCCGATTTGACTGAATTGTCTTTGTGTTTTCTCATTTGGTAGTTTGTTTCTGGATATGTTGTTATGTTGTTTTCAGTTTTGTTATTTTGTATTCGGGTTTGTTATTTTGTTTTGGAATTTGTGATTTTTGTTTTGCACTTCTCTGCCACCATATAGCACCTACCGATTAACAGTTCAACACCTTGCCCACTAAACTACCCCTGACAAGAACCACATACTGTATGGATGTGATGGTCCAGATACTTTTGGCCGCACTATGTATTTCATACACTGCGCTATATAGATATAGTGTTTTGTGAAGACATAAACTGTTACTTTGTGATGCCATGACCAAGTGGACTTCTTTCCATAAGGAAAAAAATCTTCCTTTGTATATAAAATCTAAATGAATATGCTAATGGTGATGAACCTATGACTGCGCAAATTAGTTTTCTCACATTATCTGGTGACTTATTGCACCTTTTTGAGCATGCTTTAGCTTCTTTTTATTGTGAAACATTAGAAAATTCAACATCAGGGTTTCAACTAAGTAAATATGATCATGGATCAATTAAGAGAGAAAAGCTGAAAGGATCTACAGTACAATTCTAAAGTACGGTGTTGAATGATCTCAATGCACTTGAAACAAAAGATGCGCAGACTTGCCACTTCCTTCCTTGTCGGTTTGAGAATGTATGCTGCTCAAGCAGAAAATAGCATGCACAACCACAGGAGAGACTTTATTTAGAGTCCGTTCAGTCACTCACTCAAAACCAGATATCCAACATGAGACGGGTCTTGAACCAGACATCTGCTTTGGCTGGGGCTGAAATTTTACTGGGGAAAAAAAAAAAAAAAAAGGTTGCATCTCACATCTCACACTGCAGTCTTGCACACTGATATGCAAAAAGACTTTTGCAGAATTCCTTTGCAGACCAATGGTTTCCTCATAGCTGTCTCATAGCAACACTGTTTTGTATTATACCCTTGGCGACCTGAGGTCATTGCGGAACCTCTTAATTACTGATTTGACGATCGGCGCTGATGAACGTTTCTCAGTGTTAATAACGATATCACACGGAACACGGTACACGTATAAAGCACAGTTAAAATCCTAAAAAGAATACTTTAATAGTTCTTGTTCAATATATTTGTAACATGGCATTAAGGTGTATTTTTAATACGTGATATATTATACGCAGTTATATTAAACTATAATATACCAAAGCCATTCCAGCTTACAAACATCATGAATTATATTTTAAGTAGCTTTAATTAATGTTATATAACTATTGAACTATAATCTGAGTCAATTGTTGTACATCATTAGATGATAAGGTAATCAAGGTACAAAAAAACATATACAGTATATTATGAGATTATTATAAATCAAATACAAATTTATTTCAATTTCATGTTAGTTTCTATTTACTGTATTAATCCATTATAAACACTGCTGTAACGTCATATGCCTTTTCATAAATAATTTGGCCATATACAGTACATGTGTTATAAACGTTAGGTATGAATTCATAGGTCATTTACATACGTTAATGACCAAGTTAACGCACCAATGTTTTAATCGAAAGTGTTTTGCTTCCACACTGCCACTTTATCTCCAGTGCTGCTTTCCCCTTCTTTAAACTCTTTCATCGACCTGTGCACATTGCTCTTGTTGATGGTGTCACCTCTGTAAGCATTATGTAGCCCAGTGGGAGACATCAACTATGACAAAAGGGGATTTTCAAAGAGGATTCAAGAGCTGCGTTCAATGATGGTGCAAATGCATCTCTTTTGATGGAGACTATATTGAGCTACTCTACCAACAAGTGCAATTTGAACAACCTCACTGACTCACTAATTCTGTATTACGCTTATAATGTACAGCTTCGTTGGAAGCCTGGCGCCTATAGTAGGGAACTCAGTGCACTGAGGGTGCCAATCCATTGCAGAATCTGAATCAGCTTAATTGCATGTCTTTGAACTGTGGGAGGAAACCGGAGTAACTGGAGGAAAATCTCCAAGCATGGGGAGAACATTACAACTTCATGCACACAAACCCATGAACATGTTATGTCCACTTTTGCATTACTTCCGGCAAAGCCCTTGTATAAACATACATGTAGACTGTAATGCTACAGCACACAAAGACATCCTGTGTGCTTCCAATTTTGTGTCCGACATATGGGTGTAATAGTCAGGTGTGCTCATACTTTTGATCATAAACCGTGCTTTTTCACCAAAATGAAAGTTTTCTTGCTTTTTACTTTCGGAGGAGTGAACTGTTGAAACTTGACTTGTGAGTGCGATACATGCGAAAGAGGAACATTCTTCAGTACAGGAAACCCCGTCATTTTCACAACTATGCATTGCAGACGATTATATTTAGCAAAATGATACAACGTGTAGGGTTTCCCAGGCTGCCACACATTTTTAACATCATTAGAATTACAGACGCAAGACATGAAGCTCAGCTATGTAGAGCTGCTCTGTTTGTTGGACTGATATACAAATGTTGTCCCCTCTTATCTGATTGGACACGAGACCAGAATCGTCACTGATGTGTGAATGCAGTATATATCTGATTATGGGAAAATAAACACTAAGACGATGGCATTTCTAAAGTGAAATTACTAGATCGATTTTTTTTTATTTATTTATGACATTACCAACATCTTGCAATCTGTGAGTGTGTTTCTGTGTGTACTGTAAGTCCTGTGGCCTCTTCCTGTGTAAGGAAGTGCACTTTGGCCACACTTTGTGTCAATGAGTAAACTTGACTCTAGTGATAAATTTTGTTATCATTTCAGTGGAAATGCATGCACATTTCTTTAAGGTGCTGTATCATATACTTTTTTTTTTTTTTTTAACAACTTAAGATAAATCTTAGAGCTCCCCAAAATCAGATGTGTTTTAGGGCTTTAGTGTTTCACTCTCTGTAGCTTTACATGTAAATGTGCTTCTGTTCCCCCACATCCTTTTTGTGAAAGTGCATTTTTGTAGCCAATCAAAGAACAGGATACAGGACCTTCGTCAAAACAGTGGCGGAGTGGTGATGCAAATGGCTCCACACAATTTCTTTTCCTTCTTGCCTGGAATGACATCACCATAGGCAAGAAATTTGAACATTGAGAATATTATATTGAATATTGAAAAATATTGAGTATAACAAAAATGGTATTTAAAAAAAAAAAAATCATCTGCTCAGAGGGTTAAGGGCATTGGTGGCTCAGTGGTAGGTTTCTCACCTGCCCAGGTGCAATTCTCATTGATGTCCAAACCCCACCCACTGGAGACAGAGCCGGTCCCTAGCCTGGATAAAATAGAAGGGTTGCGTCAGGAAGGGCATCCGGCGTAAAACCTGTGCCAAGTTGTTATGCGGATCAGGTGGTCTGCTGTGGCAACCCCTTAGATGGGAGCAGCCGAAAGACTAGTCCCACACACACACACACACACACACACACACACACACACACACACACACACACACACACACACACACACACACACACACACACACACACGAGACTCATAGAAATATCCAAAATGACTGCAGAGTGAATAAGCATCAGAATTCTCCTTCGGTGACTTTCCCTTCCATATCCTCATATAACATTTTACTTATAAGGAATATCACATAAAACAGTCTGGGTGTAAAGCATGGATAAAATAACCATCTTTTAGTGGTGCGTTCATTCCTCTAGATTATATGTCTGTGGAAATAAACAATTACGCATTTCAAAGCGGAATGTTTCTGAGCGCTAACAGTCAGACGACATGGAAAGCTCAAAGCCAAAAAGCGTACGCATGACGCATGTGTGAAGTGTTTGACAACGATTTTGCTGTAATCAAAGACAGCATCAAAGTGAAGATGTCTTAAAATGGACTGTGAAAAAAAAAAAAAACCCTGTTGCTGAGCATCAGAGGATGAAATGAAACAGCCGTGAAAAAGGAGGAGGAAAAACGCTTCCCATGAAACAGTGGGCACCTGACTAAAGTGAAATCTTTTGCAAAGTAATCGAGTCTCTCTCTCTCTCTCTCTCTCTCTCTCTCTCTCTCTCTCTTGCTCTCTCTCTCTCTCTCCCTCTCTCTCGCTCTCTCGTTCTGGGTGCAAAGGATTGTAGGCAAAAAAAAAAAAAAAAGCAAGACAGGTGCAGACTCTGCCACAGCCTGATTATCTTTTCAGCTGTGTTTGGCAAAAGGGCTGTGTATAAGCTCGTGTCCGGATCTGCTGTCTGCATGAACAACAGCACTGATAAACACCTGGGAAGAGAAGAAACAGATTAAACAATAGGCGCATGTGCTTCATTCAGAATGACACAGGAGAGGAAAGGAAAGGAAAGAACACGGGCGAATAACACATTTCTGCTTGAACACCATCACATAGGAAAGCCGAGCTCAAATGGCCCCTTTTCGCCTCCTCTGGATATCCAATTTTTAACTGATTAAAAAAAATAAAAAATTAAACACAGAACTTGTTTTGCAAAATTGCAACATAAAAACCTCCTTATGATGTCGTCTGTTCAATTTTGGCCTGCTAGTGGAGTTTGTAACTCTTATCTTACGTGATAAATATACGGTGTATATATATAATCAGAAGGTTGTTAGTTCAAACCACCCCTCTGCCAAGCTGCCACTGTTGGGCCCTTGAGCAAGGCTCTTAACCCTGTCTCCTCCAGGGCCACCTGAGCTCGTGCTCTGACCCCAGGCTGGTATATGTGAAGAAAAGAAATTCACTGTCTGTGTGACAAATGAAGGTTTAACTTTATAAACGAATGAGATTATTGTCATCTAAACTGAAAACTAACTTTTATACTTTTCTTTTGATTCCGTGTAGTCCAGGATTTCCAGGTCGTTACCGTGGCTACAGAGGCAGCAGTACGGTGTAAGCTGTATGGAGATTACATTCTCACACCAAAACACGACTCTTTACTCCTAAAAGACAGCAAGACGAAGCAGGTTCTCTTCGCATGGCCGTATCGCTACGTCAGGAAGTTTGGCCAAGACATGGTAAAGACAACCAATAGAAAAAAATTTTCTCTTTCAGTAAAAATGATGCAGCACTTCTTGTTGTTCCATTCTGCCCCAGCACTTCTTCCCCATATCTTGTTTTCCATATAGGAAGAAGTTAGGAAGATATTTCTCTTGACATGTTTTATTTCTGTTCTTGCTCCCTAGCTGACTTTTAACTTCGAAGCAGGGCGTAGGTGCGATTCTGGTGAAGGCTACTTTGAATTCGCCACCAGTCAGAGTGAGCAATTGTTCACCATCATCGGCGATTCCCTCAAGAAACTTCCAAAGGCGGACGCACCCGGAACGAAGCTGAAAGACGAGGAGAGCGCTCCGAATCCGCAGAAAGCTCTCACACCTCCGACACAAGTGAAACACCCGAAGAAGAAACTAACCGCAAGTTCTTCACTGAGTTCCATCAGCGTGAGTAATAATCCCGGCAAAGACAGCAAAGGGAAGAACATCAACAGCATTCCTCCTCCTCCCTCGGATGACGTCCAAGATCCGGTTTATGCTTTGGTTTTCAAACCAAAATCGCACCCGAAGAATAGCAAGGACAAGAACCAGCAACTTGGCCCGCTTCCTGACTTTGTCATCGTTACTGAGGAGGAAGAAGAAGATGTTCCACTGCCTCCACCCATCCACACTTCATTTAAGAAATACGAAGCAGAAACAGTTTACTCAGAAGTGAAAAGTTTCAATAATTATGGACGCAGGAACGAGGCTTTTGACAGCACAGGAGATGTTTTTTATGAACATCATTCGCCTAATCTGACTGTCTGCCCTGACAACATGGACCACCATTCTGGGTCACCGTCTAAGTTTAATCTTTCTAACGACATATCCTACATCCCAGATGAAGAGGAGCAGTTGGGCACGTCTATGGAGCGATTAGCCATCCATTGTGCACCTGATGCCTATGGAGCCGAGAGCATGTACTCACAAGAAGTGGATTATTATGATGGTTATAGGGGCAACGAGGAGTTTGAGGACAATGTAGATCAAGAATATTTCTACCCACCTTGTGATCCACACTTCGAAACGGGCCTCTCCAACACCGAGGGCTCTCAAGCGCAGGGATTTTCCACCTATGATAATCTACCCAAAAGGTTATAGTTTCTAAGCAATTGTTTTGAGATGGTCCTTTTAAAAAAATGCTACTGTAGGCGTTTTTATGTACATATTTTGTATACAGAAAAGTGAGAAAGCTGCATAACAGATCCACTCCACCCTCTTACTTTTTTCTCACTTATGTGTATAGACTCATCTGACCATATCACATCCACACCAATGTTCTTTAGGTTCTTTCTATTCCTTTAATCTTTAGAATGCAAGCTACTGTAGTAGGCATACCAGCTGCTCCATATTACCTCTAGGTGTAAATATATTTGTGAATATCTGTGTGCCAGTATGCGCATGGTCCCTTGGTAATGGATGCACCTCCTCAAGAATGAACTCCCGCTTCACACCCTCATATACTCATGGGATAACCTCCAGATCCACCCACACCCTGTCCATGATAATGTGATTAATGAAGATGAGTAATAAATAAATAAATAAATAAATAAATAAATAAATATAATTTACTGATGTATCAGATTTTGTCACATTCTTTCCCACCATAACTTCATCATGTTTGGGTTCGTGATTATTATTATTATTTTTTTTGGTATATGAACATTAATAAAATTAACCTTTTATTGCATTAGTAAATGCATTCGCGCCTGCTTGCACTTAAAGAAGCAAGTTAACTAAATTCCAGAATGATAGCTTCCAGAATATTGATTGTCCCCTCTAAAACCTTATAATCGAGTACAGACCTTTAATGATTCACTTCAGATTTGTAATAGTATTAACTTCGCAGTCCACAGCCTAAGATTCCACTAAAGAAAACTATAAACTAATTTGCTATAGTGTTCTGCTTATTACCTCCAGAAGTTTAAGCAGGTTGGTTCCAAATCGGCAATCAGCGCTACTGAGAATCGAGTAAAGTTATAATGATAATGTCTGAAGCTATGATGGCGGCTGATGTCTCCTTACAACTCCGGCGTCTGGGTTCGATTCCCACCTCGGGGTCTGTGTGCATGTTTTTTTTTTTCCATGCTTGGTGTTGTTCCTCTGGCTACTCCGGTTTCCTCCCACCATCCCAAAGACATGCAGATTAGGCTAAGTTGTGTTCTCAAATTGCCTGCAATGTGTGAATGTTGACTGGAGGTCCCAACACAGTCATAAAATGGGAATAAATACAATGGTAATCACCAGTGGTCTCCACAGTCCCTACTGTAGTTGGTCTACAGAGGTTCCTAGACGGATGAGGTCTGGTCTACTGATGGCAACAGAGTGCTAGAGTTAATTATAGCATTCAGACTCCAGATAATTGACTTGTGTGATGAATGATTCTTATTGCATGCACAGCTCTTAAGATGATCTCCAAGTCTTTGATGATCATCTTCATGTCCAGATCCTCAACATTGGACTGACGTGTAAATGTGTAATTCTACAAAGCTCTAATCACTGGCTTCAGAACATAGTAAATCTGTTCCTGAGCACTGATACTATACTGTAAGTGACTTGGTAGGAGAGAATGAATGATTGACTCTATAACTCCGAGCACGAATTACAGAATTTTGATAATTACTTTGCAAGCGCTAATGATGGGCTTCAAAGTGCTGATGAGCGGATCATTAATTACAGAGCATTCCAGATAACCAGGTTTTGATGGTAATTTTCAGATCCATAATGATTGACATTAGAACGATAATAATTGCGTTGAAAACAGAAAACATGAGTGGAAACATTATTCATGCAATCTTGAGTGCAAATTCAAGTTCCAGTACAAATGTACAGTATGCACAGTCGTTTTGAATCAATTTGAAAGTTAACTCATATGAAATTATCTGTTTTATCGGCATAATTTTTTTCTTTTCTAATCAATAAGGCATATAAACTTTGGCTCGTTGTTTAATTGCTATCTTATTCCAGCTAAAGTACACGGCATGGGCATGATTTGATCCAGGTAGTTTATTAAACTTCTATGTTTCACAATTTGTTGTAAAGGTAAAAAAAAAAAAAAAAAATCAGGTATCTGGTGAATGCATGGATTTTTATGCAGTTTAATCATGCTAAGAATTTCCTTTCATAAGATTTCCATGCACTTTGTTGTATAACCTGCAGAGGGCAATAGCTCTCTCCTGATGCATCATGGAACAGGAGGTTCTGAAGTCATTCTGAATACTGAATGGTGCATTTAGGACCTAAATTACCACTGAACAATGCATCAGACACGATTCGGCAGAGATACAGACCATGCAAAGTGGCTGTTATTTTTGTGAGGTGCTCATAAATGGCCCTTTCCTTTAGTAATAAAATATATAAAGAGGGATGATTTGGTTACTCATGTATATATAACACACCTAAATCCTATTTGAACAAGGTGGAGGTTCTTATTTCAGTGCAAGCTGCTGTATATCATAAAAATAAATCAAATTATTATAATGCAGGTGTTTATGGTAACACATGGCGTATTCCCTCAATATGGTTTGCCGGATATAAAGAGCTAAAGCAGTAAGTATGGAAGACTTACAGCAGGTGTATATTGTTTTATAGGACTTTCCCAGTGACAGATTTGAATGTGTAAATACTCTTGACACCAGGTACCCTGTGCATGAAGACTTCTTTTGTTATTCTAAACTGTAGAACCTCCTAATGGAAAAGTTGTAATATATATCTCAAAACCCAAATAGAGAAGTGTATTTATAGCAAATAGAGAAGTGGGTTTAAAATTCATGTACATACCAGCAACTGTGCTGGAAGTGAAATAAGTGAAGCCCTTGTCACGGATTTGAATAATCTGAGCTTGTCTTTTTGTCAATTTCCAGACACAGAATAACTGCTAGTTTATTTGGCACTAGTCGAGAGCGGCAAATAAGCTCAAAGTACCGAGACCGTTTCGTAAGAACCTGGATGCCGAGCATGCTGTTTTCTCTACAGTAGCTTTCTATCAGCAAACACATCAAATGCTGAAGGATGGTTGGTGTTGTCCGTCAATCCTCCATTGCTGGCTTTGAAAAGAAGAAATCCCCAGTAACTTTTCATTCCAGTATCAGTATATAAACTGATAATGAACAGTATCATTCCAACCTATTTCAAAAGGGCTCTGCTTAATTTTTTTTCTCCCAATATGGTTCTTATGCTAGTCTTGCTTTATAACATCTGAACAAATACGCACGTATTCAATTCACATTTGCATAAATAAATAAATAAATAAATAAATAAATAAATAAATAAAGGGCAGCGTAGGGTGGTGTAGTGGTTAGCACTGTCGCCTTGCACCTGCAGGGTACGGGTTCGATTGTTCTCCCCGTGGTTGGTGGGTTTCCTCCGGGTACTCCGGTTTCCTCCCACAGTCCAACGACATGTAGGTTAGGTTAATTGGTTTTCCCAAATTGGCCGCAGTGTGTGAATGAGTGTGTGTATGTGTGTGCCGTGTGATGGATTTGCGCCGTGTCCAGGGTGTACCCCGCCTAGTGCCCTAAGTCTCCTGAGATAGGCTCCAGGCCCCCCGTGACCCTGAATACAGGATAAAGTGATATAGGTGATGAGTGAGTGATAAATTAATAATAATAATAATAATAATAATAATAATGATGATGCAATGCAAAATTTGTTCAGCTCAATGATGTCTAAATTTGTGCCAGGTTTCGTGTGCATATGGGCAAGTGTGTATGATCTATGCACCAAAATCTGGTGTGAGGGCCTCGTGTCACGCCCGGGGCCCAGACTCTCAGACGTAGCATCAGCAGATTCCAATCAGTCTGCCGATTTTCATGACCTTTTGAGCATGTTAAGACCCTCAAAAAGCCCTGGACGCTGGAGAAAAAATACTTAGAAGAACACTACGGCGACATACAGTAGGGCTGAATGCATTTGCACTTTAAAAATAATTGCAAATTAAAAATACATTAAACAATCTATTTGTTATAAAAAGTATTTACAAAATCCTTTACAATAAGGTCTACATTTAAATTTTACATGATATTTACTGTATATATGGCGCCCAAAGCTGATCAAAATGTTTTACACTTGTCCTTTAAAGGTACTACCTACTAGGCATGTTGCTTTACTATCGGTTAGTCCTGTTACCTCTTTAGATGGCAAGCTGACCTCTAACTAAAGGACCCAGTTCATGTGTAAACAAATTGTAATACAAGACTGCACTGAAAAGAAATAAAATGTAATAACCCTCAGGGGTAGCGTGCACGAGCAGGTAAGCTTTATGAAACGAATGACTAACAAACAGACATGGAAAGAAAGAAAAGAAAACATGAGAGGTGTTCAAGTCAAACCTGGACTTGTGATGAAATTGCTCTTGAATGAAGGCGTAAACGCAATTGGAATTTAAGGAAGCACAATACAGTGATGAGACTCCGACACACAGTAAACATAAAAAAAAAAAAAAAAAAACTAACTTTTACTTTGACATGTATTGCAGGTGCGATTTAAACTGCAATACATAACTATTAAATGTGGCATTATGTATCCAAATGTATTTACCTAGGCAAATAAATGGACAAATGAGAGGATGCTTGGCGATATTTATTATTTATTATCTAGTGCCCTAAGTCTCCTGGGTTAGACTCCAGGCCCGCCGCGGCCCTTTATACAGGATAAAGCAGTGTATAGACGATGAGTTAAGTACACGTACTTCAATTATGGACAAACTCTTCATAAATTGAAGTGGAACAAGTGGAACGACTAATTCTTGAAAAGGTGACAGATTACTCATCACCAATTTGCAGAAGAGACTGTCTGTGTGAACTGTTCACACACTCATTCACCAACACCACTTGCATATTACAGGAACTTGTCAGGAAATTACATATATACAAATATACGTACTGTACATACAGTGTGCATGTATTACATGTATTATTATTATTATTATTATTATTATTATTATTATTATTATTAACTGATATTAATGTTATGTTGATCTTGGTAATATTCAGTGGTGCTTAGAATCCATGTGAGACATAAACTTTTTTTTTCTTCACTCCAACAAGGTGCAATGACTGATGGGTAAATAGTGAACTTGTTGCATATATTATTAATAGTACCCATTGAACTAAACAATTTTGCTCCCTCCAGTGTCAAATTCTTACTCAACATGGCTGAATACCATGTGCAGTCAACATTGCAGTTAACGTCTAGGTAATCAGAATCAGAGGAGAGAGGAAACAGAGTATGAGAGTAAGAAAGCGCCCTCCTGAGGTCTGAGAGTGAATTATCCACGGTTGATGTGACAGTCAGTGTTTAAAGCTTTAAAGGTTTTTAATACTACAGTGTTGATGAAACGTTTCAATCTGACAGTAGTTCTACAGAATCACCGTTTTATCCAGCACTCATGATTTCATTCTTATATTATAGATTTCCATTTCTAATTAAGCAGTGACATGTATTGCTGACTCTGCACATGATGTAAGCTCTATGACAGTCATTTCATTTCCTGCCACAGGAAAAAGTTGTGCTTTCTCATCGCTGTCATCGCCTATACCACTTTATCCTGTATGCAGGGTCACGAGGGACTTGAAGCCTATCCTGATGGGGTACACCCTAGGCAGGGTGCCAATCCATCGCAGGGCACATCCAGTACCTATACACATTCATTTGTGGCAATTAGGGAACGGCAGTTATTCTAATCTGCATGTCTTTGGACTGTGGGAGGAAACCGGAGTACCCGGAAGAAATCAACCAAGCATGGGGAGAACATGCAAACTCCATGTACCCTGGAGGTTCAAGGTGACAGTGCTAAGCAGTAAGCCATCGTGCCGCCTACATTGTGCTTTCTGGTTTTTCGAAATGAAATTTTTCATCTTGTTAACTTAAAAAAAAAAGAAAAGCACAAAAAGGGAGAATTGTGATAGACTCTATTGTTCTACATGATAACAGGGACTAATTAGTTTTGTGGCTGCTTCTTAACATGCAGTGCAGCAAGATTAAAAAAGTTTGATGTTCTTTAATAAATCAGAAACTGTAATTGTTGACAATTTGATGTAACCAGTAGCTTCTTTTCCCCATCATTCACTGTTTTATTAGAACAGCATCCTGCTCCTGCTGAAGTGACTGAAGTGATAATAAATACTTTTAAATGGTGTTCAGGTCTACCAGGTCTTTTGATCGTGCAGAATAACAGAACGCAGTTATGAGAGTAAAAACTCCCTTTATTTCCTTATATAATCCCCTGATACACTAATGGACTTATCCCAGTGTTTCACTAGTGCTTGGACACCATCAAGGTTGGAGCAAGGTCAGGACTGTACGAGGATGTGGTAATATCTCCTGGTTGAGTGTGTATGGGTGTTTGCAATGTGCAAGTGGTGATGTAGTGGTGTTGTGCGAGTGATGTGAGGCATTCCACATAGGAATGACTACAGTGGACTCTGAGACACCTCAGGCAGGGAGGTCATTCACAGACGTCCAGCCTTCTTTAAAATGTTGGCACCCTTCAAATGTTTTACCGTGACCAAGAGTCTCATCATCGTACCTGTAAATGCAAACATGCTTTATACCTTAATGTCTTCCCAAGTCCCAGTTTGACTTGAACGCCCTTATTATAATCACTCATTTTAAATAAATATTTATTATGACAGTTAATAAGACTGTATGTGTACAAAAATATTGTTATGAACCAAGAGTTGTGGTTTGGGGGAACTTATAATAATTTCATTTTGTTCCCTTAAACTATTTTATTTCTTGTCTCCAAAGTTAAGTATACAGTATGTGCCATGATTGCAAATAGGAATATAAATAAATTCCATTCTTTCATAAACCTGAATTCAAGGAACTCATCCATATTCATTTCAAGATATTAAAAAACAAAAAAACAAAAACATGGAATTAATTAAAATAAACTGGATAATGGTTTCCATTATTTTCTTCTACTCTTTATTCCTCATTACATAAGTTAATATTTTCTTTCTTCTCTTTCCCTGCATTAACTGTCTCAGTAATCTTTTTCTTTAAAAAAAAAAAACATTTATTGGCATTTCATTCTCTCCTCCTTTTTCTCTTTCTTTAATCCCGGTCTTCATCTATGGAAACATTTTTACTAACTAAAGCATTTTTAGAAAAGCCAGGTCGAAAAAACAAAACAAAAACAAAACAAAACAAAACAAAACAAAACAAAACAAAACAAAACAAAACAAAACAAAACAAAACAAAACAAAAAATACCATGCACCCCCTGTTCTCATAACTGATTCTCTGGGTTTTTCAATCTCTGCATCTTTTTCCTTTTTCTGCCATCCAGTCCCTTTCTGCCTCATCAGGCTCTGTAACCATGCCTTCTGTAACTATGCCTCCAAAGCCGACATTTATCTTCCTGGCTTTCAGATTCGTCATGCTCCCTCATCCAGCTCCCTCCTCTGTTCTCCTTTACACAGTGTAGGAAATCCTGGAGATCAGTGATCTTTATCAGCAGTGTGGGGTTCCTCTGCTCCACCTCAGTCTTCATCATTAGAGTGTTTGTGTTCACCTCATTACCTCACCGTCCTCTTGTACCTGCTCTTTTGGTTCAGCCTTGAATCTCACTCACAGTTACGGGTCCCAGAATGGCTCAGATAGTGTTTTAACCTCCGGCTGTTCTTTCATCTGAGCTCCTCGTGCCATTCTCATGCTTTCTGCTGGAGTTCAGAGATCTCTGTCCTTTTTTTTTCTTTTTTCTTTTGTTCTAGATACAATTGTCTTTTTTTTTTTTTTGACGTCAAGAAAAATTGTGTTCCATGATAGTGTGATGTTTAGTGCTTACATGTTTAAGGTTTCTGTCAGAATGCTGGTTCCTCTATTTGACCATTCTCCTGAGGTGTGTATGGGTGTGTGTGTGCAGAAGTGGAAATAGGAAATGGAAGAAATTGAGCAACTTATGTCCTATATACAGTATATATCCTGAAAAATATACCAGCTTTAAATCACATTTATCAAATCATGCAGATGCAGGTCAGTAACTTTGCATAATGTTCACATCTAATATCAGAATATGGAGGAAAAAAAACAGACAAACAAACAAACAAAAAAAAAACAACAACAAGATTTCATTTATTCTGACCGTGCTATGATTGTTTGTGCCAGACGAGCTGGTTCGAATTTTTCTATAGCTGTTGATCTCCTGGGATTTTCACACACAGTCTCTAGAGTTTCCTCAGAATGGTATAATAAAGAAATAAACAAACAAAACAAAAAAACCCACCCGAAATCCACTGAGTGGTAGTTCTGCAGATTGCAATGCCTTGTTGTGGAGAGAGATCAACAGAGAACTGCCAGATTGCTTAAAGCTGATAAAAAAAAAAACATATATGAATGTATGAGGCTATACATGGGCTACAACAGCAGGGCACCATGTCAGGTTCCAAGAATAGAAAGCTGAGGCTGTAGTGGGCTCAGGTTCACCAAAACTGGTCTAAAGAAGACTGGAAAAGACTGAAATCTCAATTTCTGCTGATGCAAACTGACAGTTAGTCAAAACTTGGTATCGTTGCTAAAAAATGTCCCTGTTTCCTACAGTAGGTGAAAAAGTAAATTTTCAAATAGAATCATACAACACAAGTTTTCACAATATTTAATGCTTCGTATCTTGTGATCCTTGCTTTGTTTTTTTTTTTTGTTTTGTTTTTTTTGTTGAAAATATACATACACGTTTATATTTTTATCAGATAAAAAGAGACACATTTGCTAAATACAATTTCATGCCCTTTTATTTAATGTTCATAACTTTTTTGAATTTGAATCTTCAATTATCTTAATTGTCATTCAAATGAAACTTGGCCACTTTAGATTTTGCATGAAAAGACATAAACCTAAAAATTTTATTATTCTAAAATGCTAAATTGTTAACATATTGCAACTTGAATTTGACATGGTTACAGACACTACAGAGTTTTTGCTTTGTAAGCTTTTACTAAGAACCAACTAAAGCAAAATTTTTACAGGTCATATGCTTCTAGAAGATTACACCCATTTTACTATCAATAAAAAGAAAAATTAATAATTTGCATTTTAAATGATTATTGTTTAAAGCAAGACAGTATGATGTTGAAAAATGGGCATTTTGGGAGCTGAAGTTTTTTATGGAAGTAAGATTGATCGCTTCAATTTTGCATTAACTCCAGAAGTCGATTCTTTGTCACACACATTTTCTGTATTAAATGTATAACAAAAAATAAAAATAAATACTACTAACAATAAATTATTAAATAGATTTTATTAATACTGTGTTTTGGTCGAATTAGATTTTTTCCTCCAGTGTGATCTCAAATAAAAAAGCCCCTCCCCCCAGCTCATTTACATAGACAGCTCATTTACACAGACACAGAAATGTCTGGGTTCGGAGTAAGACAAGTAGTGTTTCATGATCCTGTGGGTATTTCAGCTGGGTCATTAACAGACACTGTAGACTGAGGCTCATGTTAACTTATTTAAAAAAAAATTCAAATATGGGATCTTTAATGGGCACAATACATGTTTGATATAGTAGCTGCTTCCAGCATGACAGAGCTTCTTGCCACACAGCAAACGTCAACTCTGACTGGTTTTCTGAAAAATGAATTTGGTGTTTTTCACTTGCCTTCCTATTAATTTGCACCAATGGAACAGGGTAGAGCAGGAGATGAAAGACAGCATGGAAGTGCACCTGAACAATGAACATGAAGTGCCTGATGCAATCATATCAACATGGATGGTGTTCTTAAAAGTAATGTTTCCTTCATCTTGTTGAATCCATTCACTGCTGACTTTGCACAATAACAATCATCAAACAATGATCTGCACAATCACTTAAACAATTATTTGCACAGTTTGCACGCCCTTTGCAGCTTTGCACACACACTGAGGATATTTTTCCTAAAACAAATTGCAGACTTTTTCACACACTTGCAAAATTTGCACAATTCGTGGCCTGTTTACAGTATATATGGATGAGGATGTCTCTCTCTCTCTCTCTCTCTCTCTCTCTCTCTCTCTCT
>JAAGKR010002636.1:0-80591 GCA_011419295.1 Clarias macrocephalus | reverse complement strand
AATTTTTTATTATTGTATTATATTATTTATGTCATTTTATTACATTATTTTATTACGACATATTTTTACTCTGGGTTGGGAAGAAGAAAGGGGCAGAGAACAAAGAATACAAACACTACAATTCCTAGCTAGGAACATGCTGTGAATACATTAAACCTGCTATGGATTTTAAATAATAGTGTTGCAAACTTTAAAGTATGTTTAAAGGTTAAAACTATTAATAATGGCAAGGTCTGTTCAGGCCCTAATTCATAAAGCATGTGACGGGTTGTAATCTTAGTTTACTCAAATGTACATGGATCGCAAATGTATTTATTCACACAAGTATACTGTACATCACATACAGGAGCAGCACACGAATGAGCCTTACTCTGATCACATCATGCAAATCCTACGCTTTCATTCTACGCATTTGAATGTGTCGTCTCTGTCTTTGCCTTTTACTCTATACGAAGAATAATTTCACTTTCAAATAGGAGGTCCCCTCTCTTTTCTGTTTTTTCATCGACGGGATTGGTTTTCTCAAGAACTGTACTCCAGCTAAATCAAAAAAGATGTGCAAGTGATAAACTATATCTGGATATCTGGAAAAAGCCTAGTATGTATGATTGACTGGATATTATATTGCAGTTGTGCATCTTTAAACTGGTATATACAGCCATCATAAAACAGTGAACAATAAAAAATTAGGTATTCAGGTAACAGATTTCATATGTTTAAGCATGCATACACTGGTGGGATGTGAGACAGGTCCAGTGGTCTCATTACGGTAATTTCTGTTACTTTCTGGTTATTAACTAAAGCATTTAAAGTTAAGATCCCTTGATATTTTAAATGATTAAGTTTTACACTTTGGGTTAATAAATTGTAAGTAATTAAGGGCTAATTTAATGTATTTTATAATCTTATCTAGCCAACAAGCAAATGAAATGACTCAAAATTTTAATTTCAGACAAACCTACTAACAATTCATTTTGAAAGAACATTAGCACCATCATCTGTCTGATAAAGCAGTGTGCAACTTTTTGGTTCGGCTTTCTTATCACCCTCAACAGTAATGAGCTTTTAAAAATATTTTATGTATCTTTTGAAATTTACGAAAAGTGACTTACCTTTATAACACTAACATCAATCAGCCATAACATTATGACCACCTAATATTGAGTAGGTCCCCCTTTTGCCACCATAACAGCGATGCACTGTGTGTTCTGACACGTTTCTATCAGCGTTAACTTTTTCAGTGTCTTCCTTCCTCTAGCCATTACAGTTTGGCCCTTGTCAAAATCACTCAAATCTTTATGCTTGCCCATTTTTTCTGCTTCCAACGCATCAACTTCAGTGAATGGGGAGTTCACACATGGGGAGTGAAGGCTGGCTTGGGTAGTCAAATCCAATAAAAGAGCTAGTGTAGATCAAATTGAGGAAAAAGTTAATGCTAGTTCCAAAAGAAAGGTGTCAGAACACACAGGTCATTAATGTTTTGGTGGAAAAGGGGGACATACTCAATATTAGGCGGGTGGTCATAATGTTATGGCTGATGATACGGCAGTGTATAGGTTGTTAAGTGCAGCAAAGGCTCAGGACCTTACCACACACCACATATTGTTAACAGAGTTTAATTTGGTGACATTACGAAACAAGTGAAAACATTGTATTTGTGGTATGTGCAAAAGTTTGGACACCCTATTAAGTCCATTTTCAGGAACACCACCTGGGCTACAGATTGCTGAGAAGCTAGCTATCTTCCTATACTGTACATTTTAATGATTTTCAAACAATACTGCTTGCAGAGCATTTCTAGTTATGTGATATTCTTGTGCCATCTTGCATGCACAGCATGATTAACAGCTACCCACGTACTGTATTTACAATATTGCTTAGGTCAGAGGATGTGAGGGCCATTCCAAAAGCTTCAGTTTGCATTTCATGAAGTAGTTGATGGTAGATGTTTTGGATCATTATGCTGTTATACTAGAAGCAACCAGCCAATTTTCTTGACAGATTGTCACACTGGCCAGAACGTAGTAATATTTACTGGAATCCATCCTTCCATCCTCCCATGCAGTGGTTCCTGTGCCACATGCCCCATAAATCCCCAAGTAATAAAGGATCCACCCCATACAGTACCTAACAGCAGCCCTGAACCAGGCTGATATCAATGGACGACAAATAAGCCTTAGTGCCATAATTTCCAAACTATCTGATACTTCCACAGTAATTTTGTGACTGCATATTCTTCACTCATTTTCTTTTATGTAAAATATAGCTTTTCCCCCCAATACATATCCCTTTCTTCTTAAAAGTTTTTATTTCCTATTTCTCCAAATAAATATACAGTGGATATTAAAAAGTCTCAACATGTAAAACATTGTTAAATAGTTTAAACCTTGTTCAATTAGGTCAGATCTTTTTATTTCACCCTGAATGTGATATAGCAACCAACAAGATTCAAGTCTAAAACTAATCAGTATGTTTTACGGGAGAAAAAAGAAAAACATATTTACATATTTACATCTACATATATTTATGCATCTACCCACATATCTTATCTGGAGTCAGAAGTTTTATTCGACTGAAAAAACGGTCCAGATCGATCAAATTGCAAGATGATTTCTTGTGCACAGCCATCAAGTAATTCCTTAGGTGTTTGATAGGGTTTAGATTTTGGCTCTGACTGAGCCATTCAAAAACATTGATCTACTTCCTTTGCAGCCATTCCTTTGTTGACTTTACCATGGGTATGGTGATGAGCTGCCTTTTTGTGCCAAACATCTTTGTCTTTTAGATGGTTACATTTTCTCACTCACTCACTCACTCATCATCTATACCGCTTAATCCTGTATTCAGGGTCACGGGGGGGCCTGGAGCCTATCCCAGGAGACTTAGGGCACATGGCAGGGTACACCCTGGACAGGGCACAGACACACCCACTCACTCACACACTACGGGCAATTTGGGAACGCCAATTAGCCTAACCTACATGTCTTTGGATTGTGGGAGGAAACCGGAGTACCCGGAGGAAACCCACCAAGCACGGAGAGAACATGCAAACTCCATGCACACAGAGACGGGAATCGAACCTGGCCGGGGATCGAACCCGGACCCTGGCGGTGCAAGGCGACAGTGCTAACCACTACACCACCGTGCCGCCCTGGTTAAATTTTATGCCTAAAATTCTACATTGGTCTTATCATAACACCTTTTGCCACATGGTTTGGGAACACAGATAGGCTTTACTTTTCTATTATATAGGCCCTTTTCTATTCCATCATGAGCAAGGACTATAAAGATATGGTTTGATGAGCTCAGTGTGGAAGAAGCTCGGTGACTGGCATCACAGAGTCACACTAACATGCACACTATTAGCATGTTGATTTACCATGGTATGCATAATGTAAGTGTTCGAAGTGTGTGTGCACCGTCTCACTGTAGACAGTGTTCATATCATTCACGCAGATTCTCAAACATATCCTGGAACAAAGGTTGCTGCAGACTCCTGCAAAAGGAGAAGATTTGTTCTCGTGGTGCATGCACAATTCTTTCCAGATCTTCACAGTGGAACACGCTCTCCTTTAACATTCCTCACAAGCAGATCGTGGGAATGGGATGGGTAGCAATGAATTGTTCTGCCACCTTTTTCAAACTCTGTGCTCATTCATTCCCACTTCTGTATGATGAAAATATTACTCAACTATGAATACTTTTTCCTCCATCGAGAGAAAATAACCTCCACCTGAGACCTGCCATTTCCAACAACAACTGCACAACAAAACTTTCTTTTCACTACTGGGAACATGTGCGGCTGGAGCTACGCGCATCTACAAACGCGCATGCATGTTCGAGATGTGCAAGTTTCAGTATTGTATATTTTGGCACATATTGAATATGTATTTGGATAAAGTGTCATTGCAGGTTTGGCCAAATACTTTTCTCCATATAGTGTATGTGCAGCACTGTAAAAAAGCAATAAGAAGACACTAATCACACGCACACTTTCCCACTTTTTCTCTCATCACCATCTCTCTTTTTCCAGGTAACTGAAAGGAGTCATGCTCAGATTTTGAAATTAGATCATCATGCTCCATGTTTTATTTTGTTTTGTTTTTAGCTCTAAAACTGACCTCAAAAAACTGGATTATGGCATTTATATTCATGTCCACAGACAACTAATAAAAATAAGTGGCCATGCTGTCACTAATACCTTATGCACTCTTTATTCCAATTGCTTCCTTCTGGTGTGAGGCATTTTAGGAGACAAACATTTTGTGCTCCAACAGTGTAGAAATCATTAGCGTGTTCCTGCGAGAATACAATTAATAATGCACCTTCAGTTTCTGTTATTATATTAAGCTTTGTGTTTGTTATTTGGCCTGGCATATAGGTTTTGCCTGGGTGGTTGGTTGGCTGCTTAGTGCGTAATACATAATTTCATTCTAAAGTAAAATTTGATTATTAAAGCTCCAAATCACGGTTCAAGTATGTACTGTACATTCAAGTGCATAGTTTACTATAGTTCTTTTACTACAGTAGCAAGTTTCAAAAACACTATATTATTTACTATGGGTCTCTGAACTGGTCTTTTCTTGGGGCAGAATGAGTTCACCCCTGTAATGGCTGTCATAACTAAGACTTTGATATCTTTCATTATTTGTTCAGACACCTTAGAAAGCACCTTATTTTATTTGCCCGCTGGACTTCAATACACTTACCAGCTGGGTCCGAACAACCAGGAGAGACGAATAAACACACATGTCTGAAGATCTGTTAATTATCCACAAAGAGATTACATTTAAGGTTATGGCCAGGTGCCCTGTACATCCCATATATAAGAGGAACCAGACAATATAGAGACCCGAAAAATAAACAGACGCTAGGAAATACATACTGTAAGCATGTTCCACTTAAACAAAAAGGGTTCCAGCAGACACAAGCTGTTTGGATGTACAGTATATTCATTAGAATATGGGCCATAGGAAGTGTTACCGTATAAGCAGTTAGAAAGAGCAATGAGGAGGTTGTTTAATGGGCATAGAATCATGCAGAGGTGGGTAGAGACACCAGAAAATGTCCTCAAGTAAGAGTAGCTGTACCTCAAGTAGACATAAAAAGTAGTCATCCAAAATATTACTCAAGTAAGAGTAAAAAGTATTTGCTGAAAAGACTACTCAATTATCTATTAGTGTGTATGCAGTTACCGCAGTATGAAGCTGTTCTTTTGCAAGCGAAACATGCTTTGCATATGATGCCAAGGATGCGTCATATCTTTTGGGATGCATAAAAATGTACAGTACAACATGTGTGTTGGCGATTAATTCTGTACTGAAATATACTTTTATTGATAGACAATATAAGTAACATTACAGTAACATTATATGTACAATTAAAGTTAACATATAATCACGTAAACATGAAAAAAGCATTCTATACTCACCGCAAGTCGAGTGTACCCGAATGTAGCGGAATGAGAGTAGTGTTTTTTCTTCACAAATCTACTCAAGTAAAAGTAAAAAGTATGGTGCGGTAAAATTACTCATAGAAGTTTTTTTTTTTTTTTTTTTTAAAGTTACACAAGTAAATGTAATGGCGTAAATGTAACTCGTTACTACCCACCTCTGGAAGCGTGGGAATCTCCACATCATATTATAAAACCTTACAATTGGGTCTTCTTCTTCTTTGTCTTTCTGTTGTTTTCTTTTAGGGTCGAAACAGCAAATCATCTGCCTCCATCTAACCCCAACCTCTGCATCCTCTTCTCTCACATCACCTAACTTCATGTCCTCTCTCACTATATCCATAAAACTCCACTTTGGCCGTCCTCCTGTCTGGCAGTTCCAACCTCAGCATCCTTCTACTAATATATTCACAATATATCCGCCTCTCTGACATTATCTCCAAAACAACTAACATGGGTTGTCCCTCTGATGGATTCTTGGTTCTATCCCTCCTTGTCACTCCCAAGGAGAACCTCAACATCTCTGCTACGGTATCTACGGCTCTGCCTCCTCTCTTTTCTTCAGTGCCACTGTCTCTAAGCCGCCATCAACATCGCTGGTCTCACTACTGACTTGGAAACCTTACAATTGGGTCATTCTACAAAAATGGTGAAAAGTGCTGTCATTTAGTTTTGCTGATGCCAAAATAATTTAAATTACCAGATCATTTAAATAACAGACACATTACTTGTCAGAAAACAAAGTATGTACTTTCAGTCATGAAATACATTTTTGTCCTCTGATGGTCAAAAACGAATTTTAACCTTTTTGTTGTTGTTGTTGTTGTTGTTGTTGTTGTTTTTGTTTTTTTAACAGGTCAAGTTTAAGGAAATGTCTTGTCACTATGATCATACTGTACATGGAAGTGGGACCGTATACTTTACCATCCAAAGACATCACTCACTTACTCCCTCATCATCTATACAACTTTTTCCTGTATATAGGGTCGTGGGGGCCTGGAGCCTAAAGTAGTCTTTATTTTTTGCTTTTATAGTCTGGTGCCAAGAAACTTTTTGCTATGTAGCATAATTCAGGGAGACAAGAAGGACAACAGAAGAGGCTAGTTAACTTAAGTGTAGAGCAAAGTTCTTGAAGCAATGCTCAGTATTTCATTAAAACAGTTATTAGTTCCGTTATGCGTTGTAGGTAAGTTGGTAAGTTTTTCCTTTTGTGCTGCATAGCAAAAGGTTTCCTGACACCAGACCATATAAGTAAGTGGGTCATTCTACAGAAAAGCTGGAATTTGAATCATCTCCAGAAATGTATTTCTTCATCTTTTACACCTACAACTCCTTTAAAAGCAATAATTTACTTTTATATCACTTTATGTGCAGTTTTTAATAGGTTGTCCATAGTCAGATGTGATGGGCATGTTACCAGGAGTAATTAAAACAAAGAAACCTATGTATGTTTCCAACATGCTCAAATAAGAAACAGTGGAAAGGAGAATAAATATTAGCACAGCTTGGCGAGCGCGCGCCTTCCGTGTGGAGATGAGTCACGTGCTGCGAAGTCGTGCTCGTCACATGATCAGCTGATCTCCGCTTCCTCTCTCTGTCTCTGGATGGCTGCAGGATTTTCAGGTGCCTCTGGTTCAGCGTTAGCAAAGCAGCGTTCGTTTATACTTTGATCCAAAAGCCTTTCTAACCACGACAGGCTGTAGTTTACTCGCGGCAGCGCACGTTTAGGTCGAAAAACTGGCGCTTTTAGTCGAGTGGATGATGAACGGCCACGCAATTCTCTACACCGGGGTCACTCTGGCCTTCTGGAGCACCATCCTCATCGTCGGTATGTCCTCATCTGTCCATTACTGCTTTATCGGTAGTCCTTCAACTTCTCTACTATCGTTTTTGTTTCTGTCAGGATATCATTTTATTCGGGAGATTTACAGAACATCTTACTCGTTCTGTCGTCCAAGGTTAGCATTGCTAATACACAGAGCTAGCATGTAGCATAGGATATCATAGGCTAGTCAGTTTATACTGTCATTTCTCACACATCGCCTGTTTTTTTATGTAAACATAAAAAAAATTATAATCCTGAGGAGTAAATGGGATTAAAGACATGTGTTGTAGGTTGTAATCAAGTACATTAGACAGCTCTAGCTCACTACTTACTTCCTATCTTGCTAGTTAGCACCTAGCCTAACGGCTAAATTTATTCTGCCTCCCTTCTCACAAAATTGCCACCATCGCGTGAATTCACAGATTCACACTAAAATGGTAAATCCCAGTGGTGTAAATATATACTATAACAACAAATAATTGTTAAAAACAGTTTGTTTTGACAATGAATTATGACACATTTTTGAAGGCTTCAGGAGTATTATATTCTGTCAGAACACTATGTCCATTGAATAATGCTCCCACCACATTATCAAAGAAACCATTATCAGTGTTTTCATGTCAGCTCCCTTAAATACCAAAAAACACCATCCTTAGTGTTAACATATCTTGTTTTTTTCCGTTTGCAAATTCTCTTGGCTGACCAGTCCAAGGTTGTGAAATTATAACACTGTTTGTCAAAAAAGGGAATAATGTATGTTGTTCTTCTTCGTTGTTTCACAGCAGTTGGAATGCAGTAGGTTGCGTTAACTGTAGGCTTGTTCATCATCATTTTCCTGTCCTTTTAAAGCAGATTTTCCAAATCTTCAAAATTTCGAATGCATCCTTTATTAATCTTGTCTTATGTGTCTTCAACTCTTTGACTCAGATTTCCCTCTCAGCTCTCCACAGCTTCACTGGCCTTTAAAGCCAACTTTCCAGTTCAGTCTTCCTTAAAAAAAAAAAACATCCAATACATCCTTCCTTGATCTTGTCTTTACTTGTTCTGTGTCTTGAACTCTTTTTGTCTGCTTTATCCGGTACTTCCAAACACACTTTCTTCTCAACACGTTTCCTCTCAGTACCACTCAGTATCTTTAGTTAAAGTTCTGTAGCTTGCATCACCGCCAACTGTAGATCTCTCTCTCTCTCTCTCTCTCTCTCTCTCTCTCCTCAGCTTTCCTGTCCTTTTAAAGCTGACTTTCCAATCCAGTCTTTCTTAAAAAACAACATGCTTCCTTCTCTGATCTAGGCCTCCCTATTGTCAGTGTTTGTATGCGCTGAAGTAGCAAAAAAAATTGGTTAGCATGGGATTGGCAGAACACCGACCTTAATGTTATAATTTACTCCTGAATAAAAGGATGTCTTGTTTTTCTGTTTGCAAATTCTCTTTACTGAAACTGCCAAGGTTGTAAATCTGTAAAACAAGAGCACTGTACATCTTAAAGAGAAATAACTTTTATTTCAGTCACAAATTTTTCAAATGATAATTTCTAGCTGCCTTAATTGTAAATATTACTGCAGCATCATGATTTTCTTCTTTTGCCTATGTGAAATCACCTGAAATGTTCTTGATGTACAAAAGTCCTTCATCAGTTAAATTAATCATTCTGCATTTCCAGTGAATATGACTTACAGGGTTAGTTTGGCTGACAAAACAAAAACGTTGTTAATTTGAGACATTCATCAATCTTCTGTAAGCACTGCATCCTGGTCAGGCTCATGGTCGGTCTGGGATCTGTCTAGGAATAGCGGGGACAAAGCAGGAATTCAATCCCATCCCGGATGGGATGAAATCACAGGACACACAATATAGATGGCCTGCTTAAAGATTATGATAACCGAGGAGATTTCCACTAAATATTTATGAACATGGCTTTGGACTGTATTAATACAAACAGTTAGTGTGCAATGGCTTGTTACTGCAATCGCTTGCAGAGTTTTAGGATTGAAATTGTCACAGTTTTATCTCCATTTAAAACAGCTCCTGGTATAGTATTTGCTATCCAAGGGATATGCATACATTCGCGCTATCTGGTATCACCCAAATGAGGGTGTTCCATTTTGAGTTTGGTTTCCCTCAAGGTTTCTTCCTCATGTCGACTTGGAGTCATTGTCTCCAGTTTTCTCATTAATGATAAACTGATAACGCTTCATTCATAATTAATACTCCAATACATGATAGTAAACCCAGATTTTTGACAAATTAGTTTTTTTTGTTAGTCAGTCATTCATAGCTGTTAATCATTTTAAGCTCTAAGTCTTTTTAGCTTGGGCTGAATGAGGAAGGAACAGTCCTCATGTGAGTGTGAGTTATAACACACATCCTCAATGGAGCAAACACTTCATCATGGACCTCTTTTTAGCTGTGGAAAATGTTCATTACAATTTAATCAAATCTTTTAAACTTTGTTCATACTTCATAATGCGAGAAGTTGTCTCAGTTAGATCACTTTTGAACTTTTCTGCTTTCTATGGAAAATGTGTATTTTATGACAGTATAAATTTGTATGCTTTCTTCAGATTCCTGTTTGATTAATCTGTGTTCCACGTTTCTCATCAGGAATCTGCTATACGATCTTCGACCTCGGGTTCAGGTTTGATGTGGCATGGTGAGTCGTCTTATTAAATTATAGGTATCTTCATGCAGTTACATTCTATTGAAAAACTTTCTCAAAGCTGACTGTTATTAATATATTTATCATTTATGACATCAATTAGAGCAAGAATACTGTCATTAATTTATTTAATGAATTTGCGTCTCATCTGGCAGGTTTTTAACAGAAACGTCTCCGTATATGTGGGCCAACCTTGGAATTGGCCTGGCCATCTCGCTGTCTGTGGTTGGAGCGGCTTGGTAAGACCTCACACTGTTTCCTCTTTTCACATTCTTGCACAACAAAAGAGCTTGCAGTAGAGATGGGGGAAATTTTATGATGTGGAAAAAGCTGAAATTTCCATATTTGTACTTATCTGAATGCTCTTTAGCAAAAACCGTGTACATGTGGCAAATTTCTGCTACATTACACCCGAAAAGGAAAATCCATTGACTGCTGTCCTCTAACCATTTGCATTATATAAGAGGGGTGTTCAAGTCAAACCAGGACGTTTTATTGTACAGAATAACAGTTGAAGAGTAAAGACTCAGTTTATTTGTCTATATAATCCCCTACTAGACTAATGCACTTCCAAACCATAGTCCAATGCCCTAACCACTGAGCTACCCCTGACACATCCATTATATTAGTAATAAGCATGTTGTGCATTTTTATCTCTGCAGGGGAATTTATATCACTGGCTCCAGCATTATCGGGGGAGGTGTCAAGGCCCCTAGAATTAAGACAAAGAACCTTGTCAGGTTTGTTTCATTTTCGTTCTGTCTTTTTTTTTCTTCTTTTTTTTTCTTTTTTCTTTTGGATTTATTAATTCCATGTGAGTATTGGTGACATTGGTATATAATCTTTGCTCTGCAGTATAATCTTTTGTGAAGCTGTTGCAATTTATGGGATCATCATGGCAATTGTCATCAGTAACATGGCTGAGGTGAGCTCTTTATAGAGAAAGTGTAACTATTTGACTGGCTTGTTTCTGTCTCCTCACAAATAAGTGGAAAGCTTTTTTTTTTCTTTTCTTTTTTAAATCTAGAAATAGAAAATATAGAGCATTTGAATTGGATTCATTAACCAAAAAGTTTTATTGAAAGTACTCTATCAATATATTATTCTGAACTTTTTACTGTACCCTAGGTTTTTACTGGCACTACTCCAGAAACAATTGGAGCAAGGAACTACCAAGCGGGTATAAAATTACACAAATTGACAAATTTTAGTGTTTACTTAATGATCAGAACAAATAAAACCCATTTCAGATATGAATTAATTTAGTAAGGTCATTTTGTTGTGCTGTGTTTCCAGGCTACTCCATGTTTGGGGCAGGTCTCACTGTTGGCTTTTCCAATCTCTTCTGTGGAATCTGTGTTGGCATCGTAGGCAGTGGGGCTGCTTTGGCTGATGCCCAGAATGCCAGCCTATTCGTTAAGATTCTCATTGTGGAAATCTTTGGTAGTGCCATCGGGCTGTTTGGAGTCATTGTAGCCATCTTGCAGGTCAGTATTCTCATGAGTGAGAATTCTCTCTCCATAAAGAAAAGGAAATGTACTTGTACAGATTAGACATAATGATAATGACTCTTAGAAGCCTTTCCTGCATCTTAGGAGAGGAAATATATTTTACTGAAACCATGATGTTCCTTTTTTTTCTGTTGTAACACTTTCTGTAATTGACTTAGGCACATGACACAATCTATATTTTTTTCCCATCTTTTGCATTATGACCATTTTTTCCCACACTGTAAAACCTACTTTCTGCGTTCAGCACAAATGTAATGCATCTATGTGGAATTCTCTGCGGGAATTCAGTCTCATTTGTGATTAGTTGGGTGGTTCACTACCTCTTGTTCCTCTTCTTCAACCAGAGATTAAATGGATTAAAGTAAAGGCAGATGGTATAGAGTTGTTGGCAAAATTGTGGGACAAACATGCAGAGACAAAATATATATACTGTATTTATTCTTAAAAGAAAAACAATTGGAACAAGTGTTTACATGGGTAACATTTACTTATTTAATGGATCATGAAAGATCTACACTTTCCCTCTCCTTCCAAATGGGTTGGACAGCATCAGGGTCAGCTTGTTTGGAATTAGGTGCCTACGTGATGCAGTTTTGTTATATAAACTTTTTACTATTGTCTATGTACATTTTGTTTATCTCTAGGCAAACCACAAAAATCACACATGTATGTTATTATGGCATTTGGTAGATGAACTTATTCAGAGTGACTTATTTATACAACTGAGCAGTTGAAAGTTAAGGGCCTTGCTGAAATGTCTAGTAGTGGCGACTTAGCCGTACTGCATTTAAACCGATGACACCGATTCGTAGTATCAGGCCACTGACAACATCAGAAATATCTTACCTGGGCTAAGGAGAAAAAGAACTGGACCGAAGTGCAGTGCTTCAAAGTCCTCTTTTCAGATTAAATGAAATTTTGCATTTTATTTGGAAATCAAGGTCCCAGAGTCTGGAGGAAGCGTATAGAGACACAGAATCCAAATTTTCAAAGAGAAGTTTCCATATTCTATGATGATTTGGGGTGCTATGTCATCTATTAGTGTTGGTCCACTGTGTTTTGTCAAGTCCAAAGCCAACACTGCCATGTACCAGGAGATTTTGGAGCACTTCATGCTTCTGTCTTCTGATAAGCTTTATGGAGATGCTGATTTCATTTTCCAGCAGGACTTGGCATCTGCCCACAGTGACTATTGGTGCTAGCCATATTATGTACCTGGAGAATCTATGGTTTGTCAAGCAAAGATGAGAAGCACTTGACCCACCAATACATATGACCTGAAAGTTGCTACCAAAGCAACCTGGTAGGCAAAAACACCTTCGCAGTGCCACAGGATGAGCGCTTCCATGCCATGCCACGCCACCCACATAGATGCATTACATTTGTGCTGAAGGAGCCCCAACCATGTATTCAGTTCATATACTGTGTGAACATAAATATAGAAATTTTGAAAAATCTATGATTCTAAATTATGATGGTGTCACTTTTTAAATTAAATTACCAAAACAACAAAAAAGTATTATTTTAGATGCATTATATACGCTCCTACCAAATTAAGTTAATGTTGAGTTTTTTGTTGCACTCAGTTTCATTATATTTGTTCTTCAATTTCATCTTACCAGACTAAACATGTATATGAATCATAATTTATTAGTCACATCTTGGAGATCGATCTAATATATTTAGTTAATTTCCAGTTATCTGCAGATGTAGGTAATAAATCTCAAAGTTCTTTGAATATTAATATTGTTTGATCCCTCCTCCCCTTTTTTTTTTCAGACGTCGAAAGTAAAAATGGGAGATTAAGGAATACAGCATCTGCAAGACAAACAACAAAAAAAAAGAACGACGCTGTGTGGGATACACAGCCCAACTATGTAAATACATAGTAAATTATTTAAATGTATTTTCTTCTCCCACCCCCTTCTGTGTCTGTTTTTAACCGTTGTTTACCGCAGATTGAAACATTCGCACCACTTTGTCTTAAAGGAATGCATGTTTAAATCAAACAGCTCTTTAAGACACACAAACGAAACCTCAGAAGAAGAAATGTCTTCAACAGGTGTGATGTTGGCCCTATTATTGAAGTTTATGCGAGTTGTATTGATATCTGGAAGTTGTTTTATTTAAATTGTATGAATACATGTGTAAAAATACATACAGATATATATATATATATGAAGTAGGTAGAAGATTCTGTAGAGTAGAATCCCATCCCGTCAACAACGTCCGGACTTCCGACATTTTAACTCCCTGAAAGATTACACAGTACTTTGGTGAAAGTTTTGAACTTCTCTAGAGCTGTGTAGTTTGCTGTGATTTGCTGTTCTGTACAACACAAAAAGTAAAATGTTGTTGTTTGTAATGTAGTATGACTGTCTGAGGTGTTATTATTCCATGGTATGGAGATGCGTTTGTCAGATCTATTGTAACTCCTATAGCCAGGATAATTCTGGACACTTTAAATATTGTTCATTCTTGTGTGTGTTGTATTCATTCTTCTGCAGAGCCATTAAAAGGACAAGGACACGGCTTGTTTATCAAATGTTCCCAAAGTTAAGTTTTAATAGTGTTTGTACTTGGATTGGCACCAGGACACACTTAAGATGTGGTTGGTTCAGAATGAAATAATGTATAAATCTAGTGTTTATAAAAGCATTCCACATTTCTTCTGTTGTACATGGTCTTTGGGGATTTTTCTCCCATGATTTTTTTTTTATATATAAGTTGGAAGATGAACAGAAAACTGTATTTAAACTTTCCTATTCATAAAATATTGTCCACTTAGTTCTGTAGATACTTCTCTCTAGAGACAGGCTCGCAGTTATGGTTGCCACTGCAGAGGATGTGTGTTGTGCTCAGATAGTTTCTGATGGCTTATATACACTTTTGGTGAAAATGTTGCATGCAGTTACAGCTCTTCTTTTTCACAAATCATGACTGTAGTCTTTACAGATAATGACTCTATATTTTGTTTATATATTAATGTATCCGTGTCATCCTGGGACATGCAATACAAAGCGTTTCGGTGAATTCTAGCTTCTTATGAATGACCTAAACTCCACACAGTCTGCTCCAAGGTGTCTCATTCAACTCCCCAGGTTAATTGTCAGCATTAGTATGTGTGACTGAATATAAAATGTCTGAATTATTGCAACCGATTTTTTTTTCTTTCAATCAGACTCAATCTTTTACAAAAACATCACTGAAACTAAATTAAACTAAATGGCCTTTATCATTTAGTGTGCACACATTTATTTCGAAGCATTCCACTAATAATATCTTGATGTCAGATTTTGGAGGTAAAGAAGACCCTGTTAGCAACCAAGTCTCTTTTAGGTTCCAGGTCCCTTGCTAAGACGGGATGTCCACATCTATGCCTGACTGTCTGCTTGTAGTTCTTGATTCTCACTTGACCAGGCATCTGGTGATTGTATTTGTTTTTGTGGTGATTTTCATTGTTTTGAAATGTAAAAGTGGATTCTGTTGACTTTCATAAATGGTCCTCGAACAAATAAATACATCAACCCTGATGTCCAGCTTTGGTTCCTGTGTCAATCTTTTGTGAAGATTTCTCAACATGTTATCAGACACACTAGGCTAATTGCTAATTTATTTGTACTGTAGATCCTTCAACTTCATGCTACTTTGCCTTTAAGAACAAGCACTGACATTATACAGGAATCACTCTGCTCCATGTAAATATTCTAATGTTTTGGGGCAAATAATTTGGGGAAATAAAATCTAATGAAGTGTCTGTTATACAGAACCGTTTTTTTTTTAACAGGAACATACTCCAAACATTGGGTAAGAAAACTGGAATTATGCAGTGGATGATCCCTGCACACTATTGTAATGTCTAATAACTCCTAAAAACAAGGTGCTAAAGTGTGCATGTATGTATGTGGGCGTCTGTGTGAATCCTGCAATTAATTGGCACCCTACCTTGTGCCTTCATGGCCCCAGGCCCCCTTTAACCCTGTATACAGTATAAAACAGTGAGTTTATGTCAGTTATGATTAGACAGTTGGACTGTGTCCTTATTCATGTGCATCAAAAAAAAAAATCAACTGCCCCTTTTCTATAAATTTCATGCAGCATCAGAATGTTCCTAACATTCAAATAAAATAAACTCCAAATATCAGTTATATTTGCTTAAATAATTGCCAATTTATAGTGCGTAGTAGTGTGATGATGCACTTTTGCTTGGTTCCACCAGTCTGTTGTAAGTAGCCAAGCAGTTCTTTGCTTAACGTCAACTGTGTGTGTGTTAAAATGTTAACCATCGAGGAATGTGTTTTTCTAAAGCTGGCAATGAATACAGATTTAGTGCATGGAAAATTTCAAGTAGCTTTTCCTGAGACAATAATACTGTACCACACCGAGAGACTGTGCAAGATTCAATAAATAAATGAGTGAGAATAATAATGAGTTTCATTAAACAAATATTTTCCCATAACCTATTGCAGCCACCGCGGAGGCACATTTTGAATGCACGTCATAATAAATTATTGGATTTATAAAGTGATTCAAAATTCACTTCATTTAATCAGTTGCAAGACCATTCATTCATTAATCCAGGAACCTCTGTTTTAGGTTCCAGTTAGGGACCCTGGAAACCACTGATGATTACCATTGCATTTATTTCCATTTTACCTCCGCGGTAGGACGCCTGATCTGCATGTTTTTGGACTGTGTGAGGAAATCAGAGTACCCGAAGGAAACCCAACAAGCACAGGGAGAACATGCAGACCTAACCACAACACCACGTGCCGCCGAAAGGAAGAGTGCCATCTTGAAATCTTCAAGTATGAAACATAGATGTGGCTGCCTACTAATGTAAATATTTCTGTTATTTATTTAATCTAGACTGGAAAGACATACTTGGTATATTATAATTAATTTATCATAAGCATAAGAAAAATATTAATCAAAGATTTACTACTTTCTCTATTGACATTCTCTAGTGAGGTCTTACCTCTCAATGACCACAAGATGGCGGTATAGTGTATGGAAAAACTTTAGGCCTTCTCGTGATGACTCGTAATACCTCACGAGTTGGTTGCTTCATTGCTAAAGCTAATTGCTTTAAAGCCTTTTTGCGTTATTCAGAAATTGATTTGATATCCCATGATATTTTGTTTTAGAGAATCTTTTTGATAAATGTCCTCACACAATTTAATAATTATTTCAATAATTATTCAAGTATAGTTTAAATAATGAATTTTTACACAAACACAAAGAGATAATAAACAAATAAAAAAAAAATAATAAATAAATAAATAAACCATCATGACTGGAAAAAAGAGGAAATGTTTCATGTTCAAAATATGAAGCCAACTGCTCATGATATTTCAGACAAGCAGCTGAAAAATAAAGAATATTCTGACTCTACCTCCCCAGACAGAAAGCTGACAGGGACTAAAATATAAGAGCGCTACCAGATTAGCAAATTGTCATAGAAGCAAGTTTGCTAATAAGCTGGATGTAATACGAGCTTTGGAAAATCTTTTCCCAGTTATTTTCAGTGATTTCAGTACCAGTTCACTAAGGTCGTACCACAATGCCTTCAGGGCAACGTCTCCTCCTGACGTCCACAGCCACCCCAACCACTAATTTACTCCATGAAAACCTGTCAGGAAATCAGTTATAACTTATTGGATTATGACCAAAAATGACATTTTGTGATTTAATTCTGCCTAAGGCTTTTTTTTTATGGTTGATGTTTCGATCTTGACTTGACATTTTGTGAGGAACAGTCATCCCATATCAAATATGGCCAGAGTCAGAAATACTTCAAATAAGCAAATAATGTAGAATATTCCATTTTAAACCCTTAAATGCTGTTTTCGATTAAATGATTTAGCTATTCCTAGAGAAGATGGCTATTTTTTAAACACAATTTGAAATGTGGTCTTGTTTTGTGGTACTTCCAGTTAGTATTTTTAACAAACTATATATTCGTTTAGCGGCATGGTGACATAGTGGTTAGAATTGTGGCCTCACACCTCCAGGGTCGAGGGTTCGATTCTCGCCTCAGTTTGCATGCTCTCACTGTGCTTGGTGTTTCCTTCGGGTACTCCGGTTTCCTCCCACCGTCTAAAGACATGCAGATTAGGCTAATTGGCTTTCCCAAAATTGCTCATGAGCATGTGACCATGTGTGCGTGTCCTGGCTAGGGCACTGAGTTACTGATCAGAAGATTGGTGGTTTGATTCCGAGCTCAGCCAGGTTGCCATTGTTGGGCCCTTGAGCAAGGCCCTTAACCCTATCTGCTCCAGAGGCGCTGTATCATGGCTGATCCTGCGCTCTGACCTCAGTTATGCTGGGATGTGCAAAGAAGAAATTTCAAGGTGCTGTAATGCATATGTGACAAACAAAGGCTTAACTTAAATTAACATAACCTGCACAGTGCCAGAATAATGTTTTTAATTTTTTTTTTTTGTTCAATTTATGGCATAAGAAGTAACTATGCATCAATGTTTGGTGAAAATATTGTGCATTTTTTCTATTTCCAAGAGAGACTGTGTTAACATCTTTTCAATTAAAAAATCACCAAAATCCGTTATTCATCAAGGGGTGCCTAAACTTTTGCATCAGACTGTATATACAGTATATATACTGTATATATGGCTTAATAAAGATATAACTTCATTAAGTCATTCATTCATTCATGTTCTATACCGCTTACCCGAGTTGCGGGGAGCCTGAAGCCAGGGCACACACCCACGCTATGGCCATTTTTATTTTATTTTTTAGATTTTATTTAAAGTTTTATTAATTAGATTCACATATTTTGCTATAAAATATACAGTAACCTGTCATCTGCACAGGAATAAAATAAAATATGAGGGAGAACAGATTTGGGTTGCTCTTCTTTTCTGGTATAATTTGGTGTCACAGCCTGAGGAATTGCTAGAAATTCTGACACTTCATTGTTCCTCTATTGTTAGCGGTGTGCAGACAACCATGCAGGACTAAAATATATGCTTGTTATTCTGGAACCACTGGCCTAGACTCCTAAATTAAATCCCAAATTAGAAAAAATAATAATCCAATGGCCCAAACTTAATGCTTAAACACAGGGGCAGTCTCTATAGACTTAATTATACTACTACTTATTTATATACTATACTATTATTTTTTAAATTATTATTCATATCCTAAACATTAATAATCGGAAAAGTTGTAAAGCAAATCTGCAATACCAGACCTGCAATGTCTAACAAGGTTGAAGATGCTTGTAGAGGGGGCCTGTTCCGCCCCTCCATGCAACACATTTCAAGCTCAACATTCTTAGGTTTGTGGACATCCTTCTTTAATTTAGACGACTGGGTTTGGTAGAAATCCAGAGGCTGAGATGGTCATTGCATAACCTGCACTTTGTGTTCATTCAAACATAGTTCTGAGAGTAATTTCCTCTTTTGATATCTAGCCCATTATTAACCACTATTACATCCTACATTACTTCACTTGCATTTCTGCCTGTTTTCTCTTGACAGTTTTTTGATTTACTTAATGAATAACTGTATATATTTTTAATATGCCATTTTATTTGTTCACTTAATAAATTACTATATATTTATAATATGACATTTTATTTAGGTTGGGGTTGCCTTATTAAGGTTTTGCAAGAATGTTTCAGTGAGACAAGTAAGCAGGTAATATGTAAACACAGTGCCTGGCCAAAAAAAATAATTTAAAAAGTAGCACACTCTAAAATTTCATTGTACATCCCAATCATGTACACTCAGATAGTCAGCTGACCTAATTTTTTTTTGGGCACATAATGTTGCTAAACTTAGACCTGAAGCAACCCCAGATCATAATACTGCCCCAAACGCACTAGGCATGATGGGAGTATCACTTCATCTGCCTCTCTTCTTACGCTAATGCACCCATCACTCTGGAACAGGGTTAATCTGAACTCATCAGAGCACATTTTTCCAACAAAAAAGAATAAAGAAACAACCTTTTTCTTTATTCTCCCTAGCAAATTGAAAGCCTTTTTTTTCAATTAGCCTCACTGAAAAGTGGTTTTCTTAAGGCACAATGGTTTTAGTCCCAATCCCTTGAGTTCTCGTCGCAATGTGCTCATTCAGGTGAATGTGCTGTGTGCTGCCCATTCCTGGGGAGATTGTATGTCTTGAATGCTTTTCACTTTTCAGTGAAGAATCTTTTCTTTTTTTGAACTCCAAATTGTTTGGAAATTGTTTTATAACCTTTTCCAGATTGATGTGCAGCAACAGGTGTTTCTCTAAGACCATAGCAAACCCCTTTCCCTCTTGGAATTGTGTCAATACACACCTGAATGCTTTAGACCAGCAAACTGCCTAAACTTTATCTACATACCTGTGGAAGATCAGTTACACCCCGTGGAAGCCGTATGGGGATACTTAGAACTGCCTGGTGTTTTTTTTTTTTTTTTGGCTTACTTTTTGTTTCTCATAATTTTTATTATGATTTTTTAAAACAGATTAAACACTAAATTTTACACCTGACTGTGCTACTACAGTCCCCAGTGACATGGCACCGTACCTACCCTGGTGTTCACCAACAAATGTTGAAACATACCACAGAACTGCCATGGTACCTCAAGAAGTGCCACAGAACCTACCCCAGTACTCTATAAACATCTACAGTGCCTATCATTAATGAAGTTAGTGCTGTGGTATATTATGGGCTGCACTATAGTTTAACATAATAAACTATAGTACATAGTAAAATTTCTGATGGATATTTAACTGGGTATTGGTACCACTGCAGAGAGCAACATACAGTATTTCTCCACTGTCAGCGGTGCAAGAAAAAACGGTATATACATGCCTTTACCTTTGCATACCTTTACAATATCTTTACATACCTTATGATATAGACATCATAGGTGATTCATTACAGTTATGAATAATGTCAGAGCAGTAATCCAATGAACTGCCGTGAGCTGTGGTCAGTGGGATTTCATTCAATGTAAACATGTGTAGATGCGATCCTATTGTTCAGGGATCTGTTAAATCTCCGGCACCACTTATTGTGTGTATAGTCTTGCTTTTTTTATACAGAAGAAAATTATAATGTTTTCACACCTGACACTTTGCCACAGAAGTGACAACTGTAGTCCCAGCATATGCCCTGTGGTACTACAAGAGTTGTGTGTGTATAATGCGTGGGCATAGTTGTACACAGTTCAGCGCTTCCTGCTCAGTTCATATAAAAATGTGTGTACCTTCATGCCTGCTCTCGTCTGGTCAATATTTCATTACACTCACTCGCTATAATACAGGTGTGTATGTGGAACATTTATGGGGAAAATGAAGTAGTCCATTCTCAGTTAATTGACACCCTCACTAATATCAAGCCCCTTTCTGCTAAGTCATAAGTGTGCTTCGGTCAATCAACAAATGTATAATGGAGTGGCTGAACATTTTTGAAAGAGTTCCCATTAACTAAATAAGGTTCTTTTTAAAAACTGCACTTTGGATCATGATGATGACTGGCTTATGAGTCATTTTCAATTCCCGAGGGCCATCTTCTTAGAAATGTGTTCTGAATTGGAGCCAGCACTGGAGAGATCATCATGGGGAAATCGATAATTTGGATCCCACCCTGTCTCAATAGTAGGTCGCTTTGGGTAAGATAAAATGTCTGCCAAATAAATAAATTATGTAAAATGTAATCATGCGATGCCAATACTCTTGCAGGTACTGATAACGTCAGGGTTATATTTCAAGAGATACTTATTGGTGTGAACTGGTCTCTCTTACTCATCTCTGAGCCCTGTTATGTAAGCTGTATAGGACGGTATAATTAGATTTTCACACACCTAACTGGCACAATCGACTTCACCCATGCTGAAATAAAGCCATCAATAGACAAATCATTATCACTACATTAATCTGTAAGTGATCTGTGGTACAGTTGTGTCTAAATGATGGGTCAATCTTAATACCGTGTACAGTATATGACGGATGTTAAGTAAAATCGGGGACCTGTGATAAAATTTCTGGTGAATGACGGCGTAAAACTGATTCAAGCACAGTGCGGTGATGAGACTCTTAGCCATAGTAAAACATTTCAATGGTGCAAACATTTTAAACAAGGCCATACGTCCAAGAAAGATGATGAGAATGATGCTTCTCCCATGAGAATTCAGAGAATGGAATGTCTGATCTTTAAAAATCAATGTCACCATCTTGCAGAAGATACATATCTGTCTGTGGGAACCATACGAAGTATCATTCAGCAACACCACTTACACATTACAGGGACTCGGCTGGGAGATATTGCCACATCTCCTGGACAGTCCTGACCTCACTCAAAGCTATTTTCACACGTTTGGGCCATTAAAGGAATTCCTGGGAGGCCAGCATTTCAGACAGGCAGCCCGATTATGGCACAGGTGTGCAGAGAAAACTTTCTACCTTTTGATGGTATCCACACACTAGTGAAACGATGGGATAAGTGCATTAGTGTCGTACGGGATTATATAGAGAAATAAAGCTAGACACCCCATTGTATAATTGTAGTGTATGTGACTAAGCTCATTCTCATTTGTTCATCTTTTTTGTTTCTCTTTCCTTTTCAAATAATGCTTTCAATCAGAATGAATTCATACACTTCATATGAATTACACAAACTAAGCGAAACATGGAATGCTGACAATTTTCCACTCAAACAACTCAAAGAAGCAACTACCCCTTTGGGTGGCTGGGCGGAGCAGCAGATGACACTGCAGCACCACAGCTCCAGGACCCGAGGCTAAAGCTTGTGTTACTGTCTGTGTCCCATTTTATACTGCACATTTTTCCTTTGTCTGTTTTCCTTACAAAATTGTGGATAAACAAGGTGTGCAGCTGTCTGTGGATTTCTAGATAAGAGTGGATTTCTGCCTTGCATCTAGTGTTCCCCAGAAACATTTTAAACTAACAATGACCAGAATAAAGAACATACTAAAGATATTCATAATTATGCTTTCCTATATCAAATTCTTTTTTAAATAATCCTATTTTTCAGGATAAACAGTATGGAAAATGAATTAACCTGGACACCCGTTATTAGAAAGTTATGACGTGTTCATAGAAGGATTTTCCAGCATACAGTAACTGTGGTCCCTAAAAATGCAGTAAAATGATCAACAAATGAATTGCAGAAATCAGTTTTTCTTATATGGTACATAATACTAAACATGATAAAACTGTTTTTTATCTCTAACCTTAAAGTTTTTTTCTCTCTTTTTTAATATTGTTAACCACTCTGTGACTTTGCTCGGTAATACTGTACTCAATATTTTATGTCCCGCATTAGTACAAATATTACTCAGTTTTACTGTGATGTCTGTTAGCAAAATAAATGAGCATACCTTCCCATACAGTTTATTTTAGATTTAAAAATTGTTTCTAGTTACATTTTTCATGTTGTAAGGTCAGAACCATTCCATACCATTCAGGTTCATCTGCAACTATGTTCTGTGAAGCTATTGCACAACAGTATGCAATCAATGCTGAATGATTTACATTTTTCACAATGACTTACATTTGAGTAAAAACATACGGAGAGATGTTTCATTTTGACTCTCTCTTTTAGTTATGCTGTCATAACTGGATATGCTGGAGTCCCTGCTTTCTGATCACAGTGAACACTCTTTTAAACCACTGTAGGATAAGATCATAGCCAATCTGTTCTGTCTTCTCCTGTCAAGCTGCGCACCCCTGCTGCCTGATGTGATGCCAGTGCCAGATCATGACACTTCTACTGCTGTGGCTTTTCTTACGCTCCAGAAATTCCTGAATCGTCCTGATACTATAATTCCGCTTGGATTTTCTCACTTTCTGTCCATGTAAATGTCCCCACATGGATATATCTATGATATATTTATATATATAAATATACAGAACACAGTTTGTGCCCAAGGCTCAACCTTGCTTATATGAATAAGCTCAGCAGGACACTATAAAGATGCTAACCTTCCTAAATTACATGTAGTGTGCTTGTGTTTGTGCGTGACCTTGGATGGATTGGCACCCTGTCCAGGGTGTACCCTGCCTCATGCCCATAGGAAAGGCTCAATGCCCACGCAAACCTGTACATGATAAGCGGTATAGAAGATGAATGAATGAAAATGCTTTCAACCTAATTAGTACTGTTTGACTTCATAGTGTAAAAAGTAATGATTTATAATCTCATTATCCGGTCATACCCAGAAGAGGATGATTTCTTTTAAAGCTGCTTCCTCTCAAGTTTTCTTCATCATGTTGTCTAAGGGAGTTTTTTCCCCCCTTTCCACCATTGCCTCTGCCTTGTTCATTAAGCATCTAAATGTACATTCTAAATGTGTAAATGTATATTCACTGCCATTTTGAAGACTGAATAGGGAACTGACTGTATCGGTGTTGTTTTGTCTAGATGTTGTTAAGGAGATTTATTTTCATTTAGCTGGTAATCAACTTCCCTAATGCACCTAAAACATCTTTAGCAAGCAGCAGTGCCGCTATCACACTGCCTTGTATCTACATTATTGCATGACTGGGAAATTTATCTCAGCAGCTAGTCTTTGAAATGCAGTGAACCCTGTACTTAGGGCTGTCAACCTGCGATCCAATCAACCAGGATGTTTTGTAATTCCAGTTGTGAAAAGGGACTAAGTAGACTTTATCAGTTCAAGGGAAAGTCTAAGAAGTTCCACAAGTCTCCCATTTGTGTGCTTTAGTCTACTGATGTTCGTGAACATCCATGTCTTGGTTTGTCTTCACGGTTCAGACATTAAATGACAAATGTATATATACTGTAAAACTATGTATAAAATAAATTACGCAATGTCTGGAGACCTTCGAGATACCCTGAATATAATTCAGGTGTATAAGTACATAATGTGCACTGACCACAGAATATTGACCTGAAATATGATGACAGCAACAGAAAATCATGAGCTTTTAATCAATGTGATCACTAAAACGTATTAGCTGCTATAGTAAACACTCACACTTTGGTACATGATTCTAACATGGTACACACTTTGGTACAACAGTACTGTACATGTATTATAGTATGCTGCATGGTTCTAACATGTAAGGTAGTATTGTACTATGGAACACATACCAGGATACTGTACCATACTAGAAATATTTATGTAGTACAGTACTATAGTACAGTATGTATGCAACACAAATTGAATACCATAGTTAATGTTGAAACTTAAAATTACATACAATAATATGTTACTGCCTGTACCATACCACTACTTTTGTACTAACATATTTAATATGGTACAGGATGTACAAACACACCATTTTAGTTTCTGTATTTGCTGAACTTTGGTAGCCACTGTCGTATACAGTACAATAAGTACCATGGTATTAACCAACGTATGGAAGTACACACCATAGAACTATCACAGTATCCGCTGAAGTGCCCAGTAGCTATCCTAAATTTTTATAAATTCCTATGGTGTCTACCATGGTAATGTTTGAATTACCACAGTAATACCATGGTATACTATGGTATTTACTACAGTATATTATAATAGAGGATGGATTGGTACCCCATCCAGGATGTTCGCTGCCTTGTGCCCTCGGTCTTCTGGTATAAGCTCCAGGCCCCCCACGACACTGTAGCTACTGTATATAAATAAAAGCATTATATCTTTTTTAATGATATCTTTAAGTTATATTCGAGGGCCCGAAAACCAGTCTCAGAACTGTCTGTATGCCTGTCCAGCCAAATTGTTTAAGGTTTATTCTGTTTATTTTTACAGGAATTAGTTAATATTTTCACCACTGAAATCAAAGCGCTGACATGATTTGCAACATACTGGAGTTGTTTTAAGACAAACCGTCATCTTTAACCGATCTACTTTTTAAGACAGGCAGACATGCACAGGGCTTCAACCTGGAATAGTGATAATATCCCTGATTAAATTAAAGCTAATGAGCATTTTTTTAAAGCTTTAATCGTTTAACTCTTTTCCGGTCAGCGACAGGTACTGAGGCTAGTACAGGATAACGCGGTAGATAGACGATGAGTGAGTGAGTAAGATACCGTACGTATGTACCATACCATAACCTACCATACTGTACAAAAGTTTATTATGGGAAAGTGCATTGCATTGAATAGACCGATTTATTCATATTACCGCCTCATCAGAAGCAGAAAAATGAGTTCTGGCATATCATATCTTGTTGTATCATAGATACATTCAGTATATACAAATTCACAACATCACATCGATACACTACTTCATGTGTCATTTTATGTACTCCAAAAACACTGGCAGGGAACTACAGCTAAGCTAAGTACTTCTATAAATAGTTTTACCGCACCATACTTTTTACTTTTACAGTACTTGAGTAGATTTGTGAAGAAGAAACGCTACTCTTACTCCGCTACATTCGGCTCCACTCGACTCGTCACTTTTCTAACCCTTTATTCGACACTTTAGATATTCTTTGTGGTTGCCAGAGAAACGCAGGTGGATCTACCACATGACTGTGTTTCACCAATCAGATGTAGCCACTATAATCACATGACTCCGTTTGACCAATCAGCCACAATAACAATAACCGCATGGAGTCACATGACCACACAGAAAGGGGGGGGGGCGGTCTGTCTTCAGCAGTGGTAGACAGTGAAGCAAACATGTCGTGCGTATCTTTTCATTGAATACTTTTTCACTCTTACTTGAGTAATATTTTGGATGACTACTTTTTTACTTCTACTTGAGTAATATTATTTTTAAGTACAGTTACTCTTACTTGAGTAAATTATTTGGCTACTCTCCCCAGTTTATGAGGCCTTATCCTATGACCTTTACCAAAATTCAGTGTTCTTTCTGTATTTGTGAACTATTGAAACACGCGCATATTATTTGCAAAGCAAAAAAAAACATTACATTTCACTTTCTTGATTTGGTGCCTTATTTTCATCTCTAGCCTGGTTTTAGTGAACTACAGACTCTCTTTCTCCACCTTGTGGCGAATCCCGGAATTACCGTTTGAACCTTCTGACTCTCCGTACCAAAGATGCTGAAGCAGAGACCTGTGTGTGTGTGATTCCCGCTGGCTCCGTCCACACGCACACACACACACACACTGGAGACGCTGAATTCTGTGCATATGGGAAAGCGAGGCGCGCGACACCGAACCGGTTCTCGGATTACCGCCTGAACGTGTTTTGCGCGAACATGCACGCGCTGCATTTCTCTCCATTTTGGCGACACGGCAGCGCGCTCGCGCTCTGGGCTGCACGCACTGAAGTCAGAGACAGGAGGAAATGAGCAGGGCTAGCTGTGCATCCACAGTGCATTGTGTGTTTCCTGGATATGATGCGCATTTTCCTAGAAACTGCTCCCATGCGCTCTTGATGCGACCCTTATTTGTTGTGGGATGGACACATTTTCTAAAATACTAACAATAAATAATAATAATAATACAAAAAAAAAAAAACCTCAGGTTGCTCTGCTAGTCAGCTGCTGAAGTGCTTAAACAAAGAAATGCATTCTTAAAGAAGAAGCCACAGCCTGGATTTGTCATCAAGGTAACAAAAAGAAACAACAACAAACAAAACAAATTCATTTATAGAAATATCATTATTCCTTCCAGTGAATGATTGCATGCATGTGATGCAGATGTTTCCATGTTTTTGTGTGTGTGTGTTTGTTTTATTTGAAGCTATCCTACAGTACAGCCTGCCATCTTGATGGAGGTATTAAGAGATGGAGCTTATTTCAGATCATAAACACACAGCTCTGGATTATGTTATCACCCTGAGATAGATGCCCCACAACTAATATTGTGCCTGGGGCTGATTTTAATCCCAAACATTCAACATTGTAACTGTTTTATTAAAAAAAACAAAAAAACAAAAAAGATTAATAGAAATAGTATCACACAGTTGCAATCTCTTCTTTTGTCACATCTGCAGTGTCTACACTTGGCCAACTGGCAAGCCATCGCTGGCTTTGTCCTATTACACAGCTTCGACTCCTTGCATGCAAGTTTATCATCATATGGTTAGATTAGATTTTTGTATTCATTTATTCCTTTATTGATAGACACTTCCATCTCTTTCATGCCTTCTTGAAACTTGTTACAGTCTGACATGCACCTGCTCTCCAACTTTGCAAATAGTGATATTATTATAAATTCTTATACTGTCTAATTTGTTTGCTGCCCTTGTTTGAGGTACAAAATCATCTGAGTTTGCAGCACTATCCGAGTGAGCTGTAGTGTTGGAAAGCTTTTTGTCCTGCATGGTACCTTAGACGTCTTCTCATATTAATGATTCATACAGTATACTGTGATTTTCAGCTTGCACTTTACTCACCTTGCAATCCATTTAGAATAAAGACTACCTTTTTGGCCAGAGATAAAGTCTGTCTTATTCGGAAGGCACGATAGGGGTTCAACTTTCCAAGGATGTTGCCTTTATTTCAGACAAGTCAAAAGAATGAAAAAAAATATGGACATGCATGCCGATGTGATATACAGTATATATATTTTAATATAATGCAATTTGATGCTCCCATGCTGATATGTGTAAATAATCAACAGCAGGCTGACCCCCCCAGTGGAGTTACTGTTGCCAACCCTAAGTGGATCATTCTCTGAAAACATCATGTGCCAATGTGGTGTATTCTTCCTATATCATAACAATTTGCCAAAAAAACAAAATATGCAGTTCTTTAAATTTCTTAATATTTTAATTGAGCTTTGTGGGACGTCTGTAAATCAAGTCAGTTACAGCATGTGATTTCCTCACTGATCTCTCTTTTTTCTTCCCTAATAAGGCGTATGATTGATCAGAGAAAGTGCAAAACTCTCACTGAAGTGGTGTAAAATGAAAGAAAGTGATTTACTATGGATTGATACAAAGCACTGACACTTCCAAATATGATGAAGAATGATCTGTTTCCTCACACAAAAATTCATCATTGACAGGTTTTTATCCTCTACATTTGCCTTACAGGTCCCATGTTAGTTGTTGTGTCGTCTTCCTGTGAAGCATAGAGCACACACATCATTCTCCATCGTCTGTGATCGTCACACCTTTCTTTTACCCAGAACTCATCCTAAACGATTCATGGGAATTTAACCAAACCTTCCCTTATTAGGAAACATGGGTGTGTGTTTGTTGTCTAATTTTCATAAACAAAACATAAACAGAAGGGGGAGCGTCTGCTATCCTCATCTCCTCCTAAACCATTCTGGGGAAGTTGACCAAACTTAATCAATACTTTTTTTTTTTTTCAGAAAGCATTGATGTGTAATAGTTGTTTAACTTTTTATTTATTTATCTTATATTATTATTATTAATTTTTAAAAATTGGATTAAAAATCCAATATACTGTAACAGTCAGAGGTTAAGTAATGTGGCTACACGGTAATACCACACATTGCCATAAGGTGGCACTTTCTTTTTGTTTTGGTAGACTAAATATGTGTTCAGAAGTCTAGTTTTGCTACGTTGCCACTACAATCCGCTAACTCGCTGAACTTATTCTCCTCAGTAAAAAGCAATGCGAGGAATTGTTGCTTTATTCTACAGTTCATGTATAACTAATGAATGTAGTGTCCTGGTGAACTGGCTTGTATAGTCAGTATAGCACCAGCTATTTCATTGTGTCGCCTGCCTGAGAAGCATACGAAACATATAGGGACCGTTATCCATCCATCCATCCATCCATCCATCCATCCATCCATCCATCCAGGAACCTCTGTAGTCCAACTAGGGACCATGGAGGCCAGTAGTGACCATTGTAACTATTCCTATTTTCTCAACTGTGGTAGGACCGCTCAACATTCACACACTATGTGCAATTTGAAATTATGGTAACCTAATCTGCATGTTCTTGGACTGTGCGAAACCCACCAAGCACAGGGAAAACATGAAAACTTCATGCACACAGACCTGAGGAGGGAATCGAATCTGGACCCTGGGGGGTGCGATGTGACAGCGCTAACCACTAAGCGTGTTGCGTTATTATGTTTCTAATTTATATACATATTTTTGCGATTTTTTTTTTTCCTTTCCCATTTCTCTTAACTGATAGTTGAGCACGTTCATAATCGTTGTCCGTCATTGTCACTTTTCCTCCATCCGTTGCTCCTCCTAAAACCATTTCTTTGGATTTTGACCAAACCTCCATAGACGTGCACTACTGTAACTATTGCATTTTTAGCAGGAGGACGAAACTTGACTTTCTTGGAAGACTCATACATTTTTAATGCAAAATCCTGGTAATGTCATACATTACCATGTGATTTTAATATTTTTTTTTATCAGACAGGGAAATACCATAGCAACACTTGTCTTGGTTTTTCTAGCATAGCGCCTAAAATACTCAGTTGTAGGGTCCTACATAGAACAGTTAATGGCTCTTTTTGCAGTTTTCAATGTTGTTTTCACACACACTCAGAAAAAAAAAAAGCCTGTTCCAGGGTTCTTTGGATAATTAAGAGTTCTAAGCTTCTTTTCCTCAAGCGGTCGTAATCATGTTGATATCACGCTGTTCGACTGTCGACAGCATTAGAACCTTCCAAAAAAGAGCTTCTTTTGAATGAGAGCATTGTTTTGTCCTCATTACAATGTTGTCACTATTTTGCATTTCATTTGGGAGGAAGATGACAAGGTAGGCAACATATCTGGATAGCATTATCTTCCTGAGACAAACAGGATCCTGTTCAGAAGGCAGCGTAATGACAGCTGAACAGAGCGGGAAAGCAGGGCTGCATTGATCCTTCACAGGGGGGGCAAATGAAAGTCTGTTGCTCTCAGAACACTTTGATATTCTGGTTAAAACGCTGCTCGGCACAAACGGATGAAGACGAACGAGAAGGCCGACAGTAGTGCCAACTGTCCGCCAGATCACAGGTTAATATTAATGCAGCTGCTCAATGTTTCTGTTCTGTGGACACGCCTTACACAGGGCACTCGTAAGGTGAAAGGGTCACGTAGACAAATTTCGAAATCATGTTGCCGTTCTCCGTGAGGAGACATCCATTTCGGGAAGGAGACGTTGTCAGTGGTACGTTAGAGATTTTATGTTTTCTGACAGCAAAGTCTTCAGGATTGAGTGTCCTTGAACTGACTTGTGCTTTCTTGGTAAGAAGCAGGCTGTTTATTTTCCCCTTAGTTTTTTAGCTTTGGCAAAGAGATCGAAAAAAGAGATCAGAGAGTCAGAGAGAGAGAGAGAGAGAGAGAGAGAGATTGGTGATGGAGTGACAAACGATATCAGAAGCTATTTTAGCAGATCTTCCACAACATTAAATGTAACTGTAAATTAGAGCTGTGTGATAATCCATCGATCGATCAGGGCATTGAATAGATGTTATCATTTCGGGAATCGATTCACACTTTTTTAAAAACTATTTTGGTCAAATGTTAAATTCTCTGAGCTTGATGAATTCCTTAACTTTCTAGATATTGCCGGAGTTTCACTTATTTTTTTTTTTATCGATTTTTAATCAATGTAGTCGTGTCCGCGTCACTAGGGGGCTCCCACATTACTACTACCACTCAGTCGGGAGGGACGAAGACTATCACGTGTTTCCTCCGAAGCACTTGACGTCAGCCGATTGCATCTTTTCGAACTGCTCGCTCGTGCATCGTTGGGGGCGGCGTAACACACTCGGAGGACAGCGCTATCCGCTCCTTCCGCTTGCGTGAGCTCACAGACGTCCCTGATTGGCTGTAGAGCCGTGATGAATGTGGGAGCACTAAGTACCTCTCATCCCTCCCCTCTGAGAGAGCTCGGCCAATCACCTCTCTCTAGACCTCCGGCTGCGAGAGGTTACAGAATCACCCGGGAATCGAACTTGCGATCTTTGGATGAGCGCTTTACCACTGCGCCACTCGGAGGCATTATTTTTTTTTTACTTTTAAGTGTATTACCATGTGGTGCCATACCATTGCTGCATGGTGGCTTAGTAGTTAGCACTCTGACCATGCACCTCCAGCGTCGAGGGTTCGATTCCCACCTTGGATCTGTGTGCATGTTGGACCTTTGCATGTTCTTCCCGTGCTTGGTGGGTTTCCTACACATACTCTGGTTTTCTCCCACAATCCGAAGTAGGACCCGTTGCCAGTAGTGTGTGTGTCTGTGATGTACAGTATGCCCTGGGATGGATGGGCACCCTGTAATGCCATCTAATCTGCATGCATATGCAAATGCATATTTCATACTCTTTAGAAATTTTAATACTTTAAAACCTGTAAGAAACATAGCTGCTTGAGACGGATCAGGCAATAAACATTAGTGCTATGATTCACTCTTTTCTTATAAATAAATGAAAAGCATGCCATCAGTGGCAAATTGATATGAAATAAAAGGAATAAAATATGTTGGGAGATGCTGCTACATTAAAGCAGAATAATAATTATATATATATTTTTGTTATTATACTTTATTATTATAAGCATTAACCGCATCACACAGCCCTGTTGTGTTTTCTTCCTTCCTTAACACCAGCTGCATAGATCAATTACACAGTTTTCCAGGCTGAAACATACGTTTGAAATATTTGATTCATGCATGATAGCATGAAGTCAGTTAACAGCTTTAAGACGAGCAGTACTTTAGTGATTAACGCATCTATTCTATTGCTGTCATGTTGACGTTTGAAAGTCGAGTTGCGTTACCGGGTGCTACCGCTCTCAAATTGCTCGGGGCGTTGCCTTTCCTCGGTTTGTTTGATTGTGGTGAGAAAATAGACTTGAGATTTGATGTTGTTTGCAGTGTGAAGACAGAGGAGGGCAGATCATTAATGTCAGAGGAGCTGAAGGAGCTCTGGTGAGTGTAGATTAAACCTGTTGACACTCTGTTTTCTTCATTTGTTTCTAAATTATCTCTTCATTTATGTTCACCTTTTTCTTTTTTTCTTTTTTTTTTTTTTGGGTAAAGTCGCACCTGAATGTGAATGAGTTTGTGTGTGATCGACTGGCATCGTGGTGTTTCTTCTATTTGTTTTATTGTTGTTGTTGTCATACGCAGGCTCCAGGTCCACCACTTTGACCAGAAATGAATTCTTTATCTACTTCTACTACCGAATATATTTCTTGGACTCTTTTTTTTTTCTTCTCTTCTTCCTTCCTTCTTTTGCTCTTCAGCCTTTTCTTCTTCATCTGCTTTCCAATGTGAGATGCTGTTGTTTTCCCCGACTTAAGAATTTTCAGATTATGAAATTTTCCAATAAATTTGCCTCGGCATACGAAGCATTTTTGGCGAGCCGAGCCAAGACTGAGCGCTGGCTAAGTTGCGCGTACGTCGTATGTCCGGGAGCCGATGAAAACTTGTAACGTGAGTTAAAAAAATTTTTTTTGGCGCATTTTGTGCAAGATTTAGTGAAGACAGCATCATGTGTCCTAGGAATATTATCAAGGACGGTCAGTAGCAGTAGCTGTGCAATAAGGAATCATATAAATGAATTTTAAGTGAGGTTTAATGTCTCTTTATTTCATATTTTACTTCATTTACAGGTCTTTTCAAAATGTTTTCATTGTTTTTCTATGCAAACATATGATTATAGTGTTGGAAATGGGTAATATTGGGGGTCATTTTTGGGTGACCGGAACGGATTATATGCATTTACATTATTTTCTGGGGGGAAATTCGTTTCGCAATACAAGATTTTCACCTTAAGAACTCGCCTCCAGAACGGATTAAGTTCTTATGCCGAGGCTCCGCTGTATTCTTAATTATAGCTGTTTGCTTCATAATCTTCATAATTCTTGGAGTGATGCTTGTTTTTGTTTTGTTATTCCTACGTATATTCCGCCATCTTCTACTGTTTCTTCTCATTATACTTAAAATGTTGTTTTAGATGTTTGGAGATGTTTAACAGGTGTAGAAACCCTAATGTAAGAATCTTTTTCACCCGATCAGGTCATAGGAACTGTTCAGTAGTAGTAAGGTGAGACTTGTGGGTTGCACATACGAAGACATTTTGCCCCTAGTCCAAGAAGCGCCTAGTTGCCGACTTCTTGATATCATATTCTAGCAAATAAAATTTCCGGGGCGGAAGGATCAGTGAGTGACTAGCCCTTGTTGGCATGGGAACTATGAGACCGGATTATAAGACGATAGCTTTGTTCAGTACAGTACCGCCATCATGATACTTTTCTCCTACCTGTGGTTCAGGAGCTTGGCTTTGAAGCTATTCTCACATCCATCCAAGGCAGTATTTACATCATCAGGACATGTCTGTAGGTGTAGCAAAAACTCTTCCTACTTGTGTGGGTGTTTAATGTTATGACTAAAAGGGAACCAATGTGTTTTTGTGAACCTGAAAGCCAAGACGCTGAGGTGGGCTGAAGTAGGCTGCAGGCCAGTCCAAAGAAATCCAAAAAAAAAAACAAAAAAAAACAGTGTTCATCGTTGTCTTAAAACATTTAATAAGGACTGAGTGCTTAGGAAATGCTTCTGCTGTTCTCCTGACTCGGCTATAAGGAGTCAGCAGTCTGCATCAGGTCAGGAGGACTACAGAAGCCTGTAACCTCCTCCATCACGCTTTTCGGCTTGCTGCAATGAGGAATGTTTTTTTTTCCCATAACAACTGATATAAATTTAACCTTTATTACTGTAGCTTTTTATTATTGGTTTATTATATTATGTCTATGTTTGTGCTGGTGGTTTTGAAGAACGAAAATGTCACTCAGTTTCTGCCACACTGTACAGTATATCTTTTGTGAAAGGTATTAAAGGGAGTGTTTGCAGACCCTGATTCTGGACGACCCTCTGTCCTGCACATTGTAGTGCGTTTTTTTTTTATTTATTTTTTTTCAGCTTCCAGTGCAGTTGATGTCAACTAATTAATCAGCTAATAGTACTGACTAACTAATAGAATTTACTGGATTAAACTGAGTGTGATAGAGCAGGACAAGAAACTCAAATATTAAATGTAAACCATCCGGCCAAAACATAGTATTGGTGCTGATTGTATGTATATGTGTATACAGGGGTTGGACAGTGAAACTGAAACGCCTGGTTTTAGACCACAATAATTCATTAGTATGGTGTAGGGCCTCCTTTTGCGGCCAATACAGAATCAATTAGTCTTAGGAATGACAGATACAAGTCCTGCACAGTGGGCCAGAGGGATTTTGGCCACTGGTTTGTGGAGGAAAACGTTTCCTGACTCGCTCCTCCAAAACACCCCAAAGTGACTCAATAAATATTCAGATCTGGTGACTGTGCAGGCCACTTTCATGTTCATCAAACCACTCTGTCATCAGTCTTCCTGTGTGTATCGGTGCATTGTCATCCTGATACACGGCACAGCCTTCAGGATGCAATGTTTGAACCACTGGGTGCACATGGTCCTCCAGAATGGTCCGGTAGTCCTTGGCAGTGATTTGCTGCCACCACTTTAGTCCATATTGCGATAGTAGTATGGTGGGTACCATAGAGGCTACCAAAGTTCAGCAGGTATCTGTGCCATATTAAAAATGGACTACATATTACTTATATGGTATAGTACAGACAGTATCATATTATTGTATGTAATATTAAGAGTTTTAACATTCACTATGGTATTTAATTAATGCTACATACATACATTACAGTGTGTCCTACTATGTATGTAAATATGACCATTATGGTACTTAAACATGTACCGCAATAATTTTTGACCATATACTGGTACATGATAGAAACGTACTATACTAGTACATGCACTGTTGTACCAAAGTTTGTACCATGATAGAACTGCATACCATGGTGTGGTACATGTTCTTTACCAGCAAATACGCACCATATATATAGGTATACCATATAGGTACCATCAGACCATTATGGTATCTATACCATATTGTCTCTGAAATCAAAATTGTTGTTTCAAAATTTTGGACCTGTTCTTTAGTGTACTGTAGACACCAATACGATAATATATTATAGTATGTAAAAGTTTTTAAGGTCAGAAAGTCTCTGAAAATGATCATTTTTTTGGTGATTCATCCTGTTTTAGTGCTGTGTTTGTCCAATTAAATAAATGTCCTGTCCCTGGGGATTGGTCTGGCTTTATAGTGGCAGCTCATTAGCAGTAATCAGGGTTGTCTGTGTGTTTTTGGCTGTGCATCCTCTGGCTTCTCACACTATTCCTTTTTTTCCCCTCTCCAACCATTCTTATTTGAGAAAAATGGTGGCGTTGATACTTTCCAAAGAGGTCAGAATTTGCAGCTATGTGATTATGTGAGTATTTTTTACCAACATGGGGCTGTTCACCATGTTGCTTTCTCTGATCGAGAACCTTGTGCACTGATGGATAACCACATGCATGAAACTTGTTGGGGCTTCTCCATCAGTAAGCATATGTAATATGATTTTTATGTAGTAATGTACGAATTATAATCCTTTTAATCAGATCCCATCAGATCCCTCCTAGTGATGACTCTATGCTTTTCCGTCACCATCTGTACCACTGATACTTGGCCTCTGCTTGAGCGTGCATTGCAGAGCTGTGAAAACACATGGCCTCTTGTCGTCTAGATCATCGTCCTCATTGAAGTCAACAGGCGTGGGTGAAGGAGGCGCTGTGAAATGCAGCACAGTTGAATAACGGCATTTGTTAAACTCTTTGCTGTGCTACACATTTAGCATACAGAGCGACTGTCATATTTGTTTAGCTTAGACAGGGATTGGGGCTAAATTTGTTTTAAAAGGAAATATATGGAATTATATGGAGTTTAAATCTTCTCCCTGCGTTGGATGAAGTGGAAAAGAGTTTAAAAATGTTTTGGTTAAGCACTAAGCATTTGCAAATGTAGAAAAGAAATATGTATATTTTTACCAACTATTTACAGTAATAGTAGCGGAGTAAGTCCCCTACATACAAACGAGTTCTGTTTTAAAAGCTCGTTCATAAGTCCAGTTTGTTCATAAGTCCAACAAACATTGTCAAGGTGCTTGGACACTAACACGATTTGTTATACACCGTATATTTCAGTATTGTACTATACTGTAAGAGGTTTATAGAACTTTTCACACAAATGATACATAAAATAGCCAACACAAAAAATAAAGAGAATTTTAATCCTACAATACCTTGAAAAGTACAGTATAACAGCTGTACAGACACTGAAATCGAATAAACAGGCAAGAAAATACCAAAATATACAGTACAGTATTGTAAACTACACCATAACCACTTGCAGAGGATGTCCGCTGCATGCACGGTACAATGTGATCTAACTTCCGCGACTGTGTGTGAAAGTTCGTAACTCGAACGTTTGTATGTAGGGGACAGTTTTTAGTTGTAATTATTACACATTTTAATGGGGCAATTCCAGCATTAAGCATGTGATTCGGACTCGTACTGGTAAACAAAAGCCTCACAGTATGGTCATGCTTGGTCTCAGTGAATTATTGTGCAATACAAGCATTCTCAAAATTCTTAACCTTTTATATAGTGAAAATATATAACATGTTTATCAGCCTTATGGCTGTCACATTAAACGGTGTTTATTTGAACATGTTTCTCTTTTTTTTTTGAGAAAAATATATAAACTGGCATTATGGATGTGATATTTCTATACTACGAATGTGTCCCGAATTTTAAAATAAAAATTATATAAAAAAAAAAACTGGTTAAATAGTGAATTTTAAGATTTGAAATAGCAATTGTGAAAAAAAAAACAGCTATAAAATTATTAAATCAGCCATTATTGTTGAGTTTTTTTCTGGTTATTTCTTTTCCTTTGTGGTTTTCGTCATTTTTGTGGTTTGTGATGCTTAGCGTTAGACTTTCAAGTTAAGTTTAGACAGTAGACGCAGACGTAGTATTTACAGTGCATCAGTATGGATTTGTAGAACCCGATGTGATCTGCCTCGTTTTTTCCCTGTGTGTAAGGTTGACCTTTGAATTGTGGTTGTTGACATGGACGTTGAGCTTGTGAGAAATTCATGGTACATAATTCTAAGGTTAAATGCTAAAACGGGGTAGCATTTTTTTGCATTTAACATTTGCTTACTTACTTTTTAGCAGGTTTTAGCACATTATATAGCAAAGTACTGGAGCAGTGGACAAGCAGCATGGTTAACACTTTGGGTTTAAAACGAGCTTTACAATTTCCACATACGCTCGACAGCATTTCGGTGAATACAGGCTTGTTAATGAGAAGCACTTGGCATAGACATTCATGGGGACTGCTAAAAAATGATCTCACCATAATCCAGCTGCTTTTTTGAGTTCTTTATTCTAGTTTCTTTTCATCAAAATTTTCTACTATATAATAGTAATAATAATAATAATAATAATTTGGCTTTATTAACCTTAAAATGGAGCTATTTATTAAAAACACATGCAAAAATAATTGGTTTCTTATATAATGCTGTGAATATCCATATAAAAAACTAAATGAGCCTTTTTAAAGATAAAGTCTATAAACACACTGTCTACCAATACACTGAATTATAAATATTTCTGACAAAGCAAGAAAAAGCCCATTTTCCCACAAAAAAATATAGAGCATGATTGTACCTGAACAAAGCACAAAAGTTCTGGAACAATATCTTTTGGACTGGTGAGATGAAGGTGGAGATGTACAGTATGGACATCCTGCCCAGTGCCATGTTTGGTGAAAACCAAACACAGTGTATTGCAACAAACACCATGTACCAACTGTCGGGCATGGTGGTAGAAGGGGGTGACGATTTGGGCCTGTTTTGCTGCCAAGTCATTGAGCAAACAATGAAATTCACTTTATACCAGAAATTCTTGAAACTAATCTGAGGCCATCTGTCCTGCAACTTATGCAGGGCTGCAATTTTATCATGCAACAGGACGATGATCCCAAAAACAATAGCAAATCAATATTAAAATTATTAAATATTTGAATTTAGAGGTCACCACAAGGGATCATTTGATCCAGAAGTCTAACAAAGGTTTTATACCGGGTGCCCCGTCTGTCGCAGTCCTTTAATTTTCTATCTGTGCTTGGAAAGCGGTACAGTATATAGTGGCTGGATTGTATAGGGCATAGGGTTAGGGCCTCGCCCATATACCCAATACAGTGATGTGGCAAACTTACCCGCCTGAGCCTCCACTGCCTCATGATGTTTAAATGAATAAGACAGAAAAAATCAAGGTGGTGTGGCCAAGTGAAAGTCCAGGCTGTAAGATGGTTAAGAGAGCTGTGCATAAATGAATGCTGTCAAACGTCAATGAACTGAAGCTACATTGTAAAGAAGAGCGGTCCAAAATTTTACCAAAATTATGTTAGAGACTGAAAGCCATAAAAAAAAAATAAAAAAAAACTTGCTAAAGGTGCTTCTGTGTTATTGATTTATACTTGTTTTTACAAGTAACAAGTAGACAAAGTCTCAGTATGTCAGAACGTAATGCAAGATATGAGCCTTTCATTTTGCACATAATTTTTTTAAATGTTTGATGCAAATCTGAGATGGTCAGCTAGGAAGATTTTTTTTTTTTTTTTTTTTGCTGTGCAAAAGCTTTGCGCCACCCCTCATTTCATAATATAAAATAAAATTATGCAGAATAAATTAAAGAAATGGGAACAAAGGTTTTACTGTGACAGGCTTTAAAGTGTATGTTACAACCTCAGCAGCAACCTCATTTCCCCCTCTTGTATGTTCCAACTACTCAGCATTCAGTAGCACCAGTATACGAATCAGGACGGTGATCATCTGTCATCATGTGCACCTGTTCCTCACAGGTTCATGTCTCAAGTTAGATGTTTAAGATGCTTAAATGACTCATGGGTCACTGTAAAGCTTAAAAACAACAACAACATAAAAAAAAACAGGTATAGAGACTGGACTAAAAAAAGCGCCAAAAACTTAGAGCCCCCAGGAAGCCTGGAGTACTATTCTTCAAGACTGCATTGAAAATACAAGAAAATCTGGCTCATTGGAAGCAAAATATGAAGAAATAAGGGGGGGCTCAAGACTTCAGGTTCAAGAAATCCACCGTGACGTGGTGTAAATTCGTGCTAATGACTATCTTCATGCATTCATGATTATAACTTTTATCATATATTAAGCAATTTGACTGTCTCAAACACTGGCTACAGTAAAATTCCGCACATGTCATATTGTGTGCATGCATATAATAGTGTAAAAACTATACCATAATGCATAATGCAGCACTAAGTATACCATGCTTTACAAGTGTGGATTTTTTTTTTTTGTATACACTGCATGTCTATGCAGTACAGTATCTGCGATTTAGTCTAAATGAGAAGCTAGAGCCTTCAGTTGGATTCTGTTTGTGAACAAAAATCAATGCGACAGACATTAAAGCCCAACCTGGCAGGATGATGTTCTGACAAAATCGAAGTGGTCGGTGAAGTGAAAATCTGTGCAATTTTAAAGTTCTGGGCAGGCAGTGCCGTTCATGTCAGCAAGCACGTGCTAATTGGGAGGTTTTTCCTCACTCGCTATGAAAATGCACTGTGTATGATTGCAGTAAAAACTAGCAACAGAGCCTGAATTAATCTTTTTGTTTTGATACTACAGTATTATTACATTCTATTGACTTTCTCACCCTGAGTGTGCATTTTCCTTGAACTAACCTGCAAAAGCTGCGTTGTGTTACAGAACTGTGAAATGGAAAGCTGTGCTATGTCCTACGGTAGTGTTTCCGGAGAGCAGGATGAAAAACAAACATCATCAAATTATTACAAAGGAAATGGAAGTGTATACAGATATCAGTAATATGACATGGAAGACGCAGGCAAGCCATTAGCCAATACATTTGATCCGTCGGGGTAATTATCTCCTCCTGTCATTAGTTTGATGTTATTATCCGGACTAGATTTCAGAAAGAGTTTGATTTGATTAATAACATTTCTGATTTGTTTGCTCATAAGCTACAGCCTTGGTAACATAATCTAAAGTAGAAGACCAACAGTAGTTGGCGCTCCGTCTGTTTTGCTTAAGAGGTTTGACGCGAAATTCAGTCGGTCTGCCATGAAAAAAATGTCGTTCTGGGAAAACTGCAATGCTGTTTTTGTAGTGTTGAGATAATGTGTCCATGCTTACATGTCACCTCCTGTGAAAGTGTTTGAAAAAGGTAGCCTTGTGCCGTGCTGATAATCCGTTCCCGCCGCAATTACTCCGGTATTCAACTATTGTGCGAATGCTATCAGAACATGGGCGACTCTGTTGAAGTTCTGTCGTCGAGGTTGCAGAGGTGTTATGCACCCATTCGAATGATCCAGTTTTATTCGGGCATTTGAAACACTGAAGAAATGCATACACATGATTGCAAATGTTATTTTTTGCTAATACTTCTGAGCGGCGTTCAAGTCAAACCGGGACTTTTGTCGTGAGAATATAAACTCCATTTTTCCCCCCTCTATATAATCCCTTGCTGCACTAATGCAATTATCCCAGTGTTTTATTAGTGCTTGGATACCATGAAGGTAGAATTTTCTCAGTATGTTGTTGGGTAAATCTGTTCTAAAACTGGAATTTTTATTTATTTTTTTAACAGTATGATTTTCTTTTGCTTTCCTCTTTTCACACTTCACAGTGGCAAAACCAGCATGCATTGTCAAAATATACAATTCACCACCGGAAATCGTTACTGATCAATCATTCTGGACCTCTGAGTGAGACAGCTCACTCTTGACAGTAAGAGTCTGTCTTACTTGCAAAAACAGGGACAGCAAGCTAGAATTCATTTTCTGAGATGTTGCATCTGCTGGCGTTCAGAATCAAGAACGGGCTCCATAAAAAAGTTTGTTTATCTGTGTACTATGGAATTGATCGGTGGCTTATTGTCTGTGTGCATGGAGCATGTTCTCTACGTGCTTGGTGGGTTTCCTCCCACAGTCCAAAGACATGCAGTGAGTGTGTGTATGAGGTTTGGCACGTCCAATGTGTAAACCCCCCCGTACCCTAAGTCTCCTGGGATAGGATCTAGGCCACCCCCCGACCCTGATTTTTCAGGATAAGCGGTATAGATGACGAGTGAGTGAGTGAGTGATTATGGAATTGGACATATTCCCAAATTAGCAAAGAATGATTGAAGGAAGTTTAAGCCCATTAGCTATACATGTTGCTAAGCTGATCACATGATCTTGTTTGCAAACACCAAAGACACCTCATAGTGTGTGAACATATTGGTGTGGGTGTTGATTGCCTGTCACCGTCTCTGCAGCTTCGCTTGGAACATCCTACAGGTTGATACGTTAAGCTGGGTATAAAGGGCTGTTAGGGCTGTTAATGCTTTGTTGTTGTAATAAATGACTTTCATATTGACTTTAATAAAGTATTTGATTTTTGGCATGCTAGGTGATCATAGATTGATTGAACAGATGTTGAGTGATGATGGGTGTGTGTGTGTGTGTGTGTGTGTGTGTGTGTGTGTGTGTGAGAAGACGCTGGGGCAGGATGTGTGCCAGTGTGAGATGAGCAGTATAACAGTGTAATGAGGAAGCAGTCAGGGGTCAGTGATGCTCACCTCTTTTTTTTCTCCACCTGCCATTACTGCTTTACTGTTCTGTAGCTTCCTCGTGATCTGACAAGTTATGGCCCTGACTCACACTTCCCTCAGAGATGCTATGCTCTGCTGGAAAATGTTCTGCTGGCCGCTGACACTTATTTTCATATTGCCCAGGCTGTTTAAGGGATTGATTACACAAGATCAATACTTTGATTTGATTCCAGTATCTTGTTTTTTTTTTCCTAATTGGAAAGTTGCAGATGATAGAGGAGTTAGAGATTAGAGGCTCATATACTGTATACAGTATTGTTATTTGGCTCAAGTGGGGTACAGCACTGTTAAAAATAGTTGGAAAGTCAAGTAAAAAAAAAAAATTCTATGCCAATGTTATTAACGATTAATGTCCATTAATGAGCATTGTAACTCTGTATTTTACGCTTAATGAGTATACAACTTCTGGAAGAGACCCATCTGTCTGTGGGAACCGTACACATAATCGTTCACAAACACCATTTGCTCATTACAGGAACTCGACTGCGAGTTATTGCCACATCCCCTGTATAGTCCTGACCTCGCTCCAAGCCATTTCCACATGTTTGGGCCATTAAAGGTGTTCCTGGGAGGCCAGCGTTTCAAACATTAAGCAGGCCGATCTGGGATTCTTGCCTAATGAGCATATAGAGCATTGTATAGTGGAACCTTGGATTACAAGCATAATTTGTTCTGGATCGTATTCCAAAACATTCATAAACCAAATCGAATTTTCCCATAAGAAATAATGAAAAATCAAATAATTCATTCCACAACCCCCAAAAAAAGAAGTACAGAAAAATAATTAATACAATATATAAAGTAGAAATAAAACAAATTAACCTGCACTTTACCTTTAAAAAAAAGTTAAAATAAATCCTGACAGATAAGTGTTTCCGTTTGTGCACGCAGGCGGCGTGTGTGTGTGGAATTAGCCCCTTTCCTCGCCTCGTCTTACACAGTAAAACTCCTCCTCCCTCCCCCCACCTCGCTTTTTAAGTTTCACAACAAACACGCACATAACGGAAACACTGTTTTAACGGAAAAAAAGAAATCTCTCTAATGACACTCGCGTGAGTGCATACTAACGGAATCACTGCTGTAAAGTTAGAAAAAAATTTACAAATGAACCAGCACCTTACCTTTTGAAAAGAATCGCAACAGAGCTGAGTTTTTTGTGTAAAGCAGAGAGTGTGTGTCTGTATGTGCGTGTGAAGCCAGGGATCAGGGTGTAAAGGCGAGAGAGTGTGTGTATGCGTGTGTCGGTGTGTGTATCGGTGTCAAATTATGCGCGCACACATAGAAGTCAGGCCAGTAAGAGATGAGCACTAAGACCCAGCAGGGGAGATGATTACCCACATTTCTGCAGCGCGAGAGAGAGAAAAATCATTGGCTCAGTTGTGATCACGTGATGCTTGGTGTCAAAACAAGAGCGCATGCGTGATACATGATGCTCGGCACTCGTAAACCAAGACTTGCTCGGTTTTTCAAGTCAAAATTTGTGAAAAATCTTTGCTCGTCTTGCGGAACACTCGTAAACCGCGTTACTTGCAATCCGAGGTTCCAGAGAAACCAAAGTACTCTGTGAAACCCACCAAGCATGGGGAGAACATGCAAACTCCATGCACACCGACCCGAGGTGGGAATTGAACCCGAATCCCGGAGGTGCAAGGCAACCATGCTAACCACTAAGCCACCATGCTTCCCATTCAAATGCAAAATGCTATATAAAAACGATAATTTATTTAAATGAGTGCATTTATTTTACCAAGCAAATTGTCTCACAGCGTGCATTAGTGTCTGTGCTGATTCTTTATTTAATCTGCTGAAAAGACGAAAATATTGTTTCTACACATGTTAATGATTTCTCATTAATCGATTAATTGCCATCAAACATTTTACCTGTTAAAATATGTATTAACCAATAAGGCCTTTTTTGCATGTAGTGGTAGTTTCGACAGGCTTTTTATGTGCTTGCTAATAACTTTTTTGACGAGTCAGGCGTCCATGGTTGCTTTATTGAACACTCCATTGAGCCGGCCTTCTTATGATTCACTTTGTCTTCTCCCATCTTTATTTTCATGGACAGCTTTGTCACAAAACTGATCAGTGTTGCACTTAAACACTTCCGGTAAACTTGAACATTCAGCTGCATGACTTGTTTTTAATATTGTCAGAAATGTGTAGTGATGTATTTTATTCCTCCCAGCTCTTCTTCTCCTCTACGTTCCAACACGGTCGTACATACATTATTAGCACAGTCAGCAGCGTTATGAAGCAGGTCGGCTCTAACGTTACAGGCTTGTTAATTTAAATTGACTACTGAATTACCATATGTGCTCTTACACAGCCCTTACTGTCCCTCTCACATAGAAACCAATTATCTGTCTAGCGCTGGATGTCACATGCCTCTTGTAATCTGATATGAGTAATTTAAGCTAAGCAACCTTGATAAGCTCCAATGATAAGCCTTGATGCCCTGTAAAGAAGCAAGCTGGGTCTGAAGAGGAGTGTTTGAGGGAAATCAAATCAAACCCCCCTCATTAATGTTTAAACTCTTCCCTGAGCGTATAATAAAGCTGGAGTCCTTCATATGAATATGCATTTTACTTGCATGTGGATGCACAGCCAGAGATTGATTGAATGTTCAATGCCATGGCTGGAGTCATAATTATTTCTTCTTTTATTTTTTTAACTGTGGAACAGTATTGTTGCTGTTGCTTTGAGAATTTAATAATAGAGCACTGGGCTGTCATGTCTTCTTACAGCGAGCAAGCATTCAAACTCGCACCATATTGTAGTATAGAAAAGAGACTACAGTATAGGCGCATATGCTGAGACATATGTTTCGACAGACAGTGCCAGTGTTGAGAACAAGCACTGGCACATACTGTACTTATACTTTTTAAACAAGCTGAAGTATTTTCCAGTGTAACTGGCAGGTGACTTTAAGAATGCGGACGAACTAGGCTGTTTTCATCTATTTTGAATGAGACCCTGAGGGGTTGGCTGTGGGATTTTTTAGGTCTGGAAGTGAGTCAGGGAACATGCCTCCAGGTCACACGCAGCCTTGTGCACTGAATTGAATTCCTTGAATTATGGAGCTGTGAATGAGAAGTAGCGGACGTGTGCTTCCTATAAAATAAATATGAGCAGGTGATGTTGTGAAGAATGATGAGCTTTGTATTCAAGGCTGCTTGCTTGGAGAATTATGTTTTTTTTCCACAGAAGTTCATATCCCCATTTTATTTTATTTTTTTGTTAAATGCACTTCCTGGTTGTGTGACACACCTCAATAATGTAACTTTTCTGCTGCTGGAGGATTAACAGTTTTGTGCGACGGTAATGCAGTTTTCACTAGGTAGGTTGGAAAGGTGTGTCATAGATAGAATGTTGGTTTGATTTGAACATTGTAATTTTTTATTCTATTCAGTTGCAAGTTTTTCTGTCTGATTTATTTAAAAAAGCTATATTTCTTGTAGGTTTTCAAGAATTAAAGCTAGTGAAAGTATCCAATAAACAAGTGTTTAAACAAGTGTTGTGCAACTCGTGTTGTTGATTATGTAAATGTTGTGTCCTGTACCATGAAATTTTTCTGTTCTCCAGTCCAGTAGGTGGCAGTGTAGGACACAGTGAGTTCAAGTTGGAGATTGTTTTGAGTCTTTCTTGCCGAACTAAATAAAAAAAAAAACTCCTAAAAATATTTAATGTATAGGTGTGTTATATAACATAAAATAATTGCATATTATTTTAATAACATAAAATAATTAATAATAAAAATTCTCATTTACATGATTACTTCTTGCTGCACGGTGGCTTAATGGTACTCCGGTTTCCTCCCACAGTCCACAGACATGCAGATTAGGCTAATTGGCATTCCCAAATAGTGTGTGAATCAGCGTGTGAGTGAATGTGTACTGTATGTGTATATATATGTATATGTGACCTAAGTCTGCTGGGATAGGTTCCAGGACCTCTGTGACCCTGTATGCAGGATAAAGCGGTATAGACGATCAGATGAAAAATCAAGTTTTTTTTTTTTTATATATATATTTAATATATAAAATGATTTAAAAAAATTATATTGGTAAAGTAACTAATTGTCAGAGGTGGGGAGAGTAGCCAAAACATGTACTCAAGTAAGAGTAGCTGTACTTCAAAAAAAAGTAGTCATCCAAAATATTACTCAAGTAAGAGTAACTGTTTCATCATAATGTCAGATTTTTTTTCTTAGAAATTACGAAAGCAGTCAGACAAAATGATAAAATAATGTACAAATTGTGACTTTCCAAATAATAACAAATAAATAAAATAAACGGAATAAAATTAATTAATACAACTAAATATCTTTACAAAATTGCAAATTAAGGAATAAGAAACACAAACTTCCTTTTTTTCACAATATAAAGCTTTTGAAATAAATACCTACTGTAGGTAGCATATGTATGTTTGAACAGTGTCTGTGTAAGATGTACCGTATATTCAGTTGCCCTGCAAATGACTCAGCAGATAGAAAATAACATTAGAACATGTGTACAAGAGGTCTCACTTAACCATAAACTGTGTCCAGCAGAGCAAATATAAGAAAATGATATATTTTTTAGCTTCTAATTTATTTGCTAATTACAGCATATATGTTAAGATTGCAACATTAAGTAAATCAGCTAAACTAACTGCGACATGTTTGCTTCACTGTCTGCCGCTGCTGATTGGTCAAATGGAGTCATGTGATTTATTGTTGCTACATCTGATTGGTGAAACACAGTCACGTGGTAGAGCCACCAGCTGCATTTCTCTGGCAAACACAAAGAATATCTAAAGTGTTGAATAAACGGTTAGAAAAGTCACGAGTGTAGCGGAGTAAGAGTAGCGTTGCTTCTCCACAAATCTACTCAAGTAAAAGTTAAAAGTATGGTGCGGTAAAACTATTCATAGAAGTACATTTAAAAAAAAATACAGTCAAGTAAATGTAACTCTTTACTGCACACCTCTGCTAATTGTTTATCTTTACTGCACTTTGCTACATGTACTATACATTTTATATTATTTTTATGACATTACCGCTTAATTAAGTGTTTATTAATTTTTTTTGTACAATGGAGCCTTAAGAAAAGCTAATGACAATGGTGTGTTCTGAGTGTACTAATCTGCGCAAGGCTTTATGTATATGCTACGCAAATACTATGTGATGACATCATCATGCGACTTGGTGTATAGCATCATTTCATTTTTGCTACTTTTTCATTGAAAATCATTGTCAACATTGATTGTACCAACTGCCATAAAGTCAAAAGGACAAGAAGCTTTACTCTTGCAAACTGTGAGTATTTGCATGCCATTTGTAATTTTATGCAAAGGATGTGCTATATTTTTAAGGGATTCTTCAATTTTAGAACATTTAACAGTGATGAGTTGATCTAAACTTTTTAAAAAGTGTGATTCTGAATAGAAAACTCAAATAATTCTCAAATAATTAATTGAATTAACCAAGAAAAGATTGAAGTTGCAGATGATGATGATAGTGTGTTAGAATGCATTCACTCAGCTAGTTTATGTTAAGAGATCTTGGACAAAACCCAAAATCAGACGATGAGCACACATCAGTTGTTCGGTTTTCTTCACCACCTTGCCATTATTTGAATCTAATATTCCAGGATTATTTTTCTAACAGGACACCATGTTGCGTTATTGTGGATTATTCCTATGTACATTTGTGCTGCTGCAGTTATTGCATTGCTTAGTTTGTAATTCCTGTATCCACACCATGCTGTTATGCATGTAAGAATGCTGCTAAATAGTTCTGGTATGTTTTTTTTTTTTTTTTTTCCTCCTCCCTACTGATAACATATCCTTTACTTATAATAAATCTGGGTAGGTACTCTTCTGTCAAATCTAAAAGACGAGTGTGAGAGAAATACCCTGGAACTAATGACTGCGTGCGGTAAGAGGCTGATTGATTTCAGTCCAATCCAGCAATCTGGTTTCTGCAAGACAGGCCTCCTGCTCAGACAGATGTTTATCTGTGAAAGACATCTAAATTCCGTCTAAAAGACATCTAAATTGCACCTGTTGTTTTCCTTGACACAACTTATTAAGCGTACCATCGTTGTTATATCAGCTAATGTCTTTGCCAATACTACAGAGAGAGCCTTGGCTGATTAATGCTGCCCACAGCAATAACGCCTCGGTCTTGTGCATTTGCGTTTTAGTCATGGTCTGTTGCTCTTACTTGCACACTCTCTTATTTGGGGAGCTACCTTACACCAAAGATATTCACAAGACACTTTTTCAAGTCTGGCTCAAGTCTCAAATCTCCGAGCTGCAAGTATGATGTAAAAGGAAAAAATATGACACTTTTTTTTTTTTTTTTTGCTCACATATTGAAAGCATAAAATATTTATTTATTTGTTAGATATCGGGCTGAATAACATATTTTTGTGTGTGTTTTTTCAAAAGGGTCAAATAAAACAAATCCTCAATAGACACTGTATTAGAAGCACATTCAGCAGCAACAGTATCACAATGCATACAGTCAAGGGCTTTAGTTAATGTTCACCATAAGCATCAACATGGAGGAAAATGTCATCTTAGTGACTTTAACCCTGCTGTGAATGTTGGTAGAACATTCACAGTAGGGTTAAGAGATGGTAAAGCATGGTAGAGACACTGTTAATCTCCTGGGATTTGTATTCACGACTAAAGTTTAGGCACAATGTTGAAAAAATTATACAGTAAGAAGCAGTTCTATGGGTAGAAACCCTTTGTTAATAAAAGAGGTTGGAGGAGAATTTACATTTGTGACATTTGGCACAAACGCTTATCCAAGCAACTTTCATTTTTTAAATTATCTCATGATACATCTGAGCAGGTGAGTTGCTTAAGACCCTTGCTCAGGGGCCCAATAGTGACAACTTGTTGGTTGTTTGGTTTAAACCTGGGACCTTCCGACCAGTTGTCCAACACCTTAACCACTGAACACAGAGCCTGGTTTCAGCTCATAGAAAGGCTACGGTACCTCATATAGCCACTGTTTGCAGCTGTCTTGTGCAGAAAAGCAACACAGCACATTAAACCATGAGGCAGACGGGCTACATGGGGTCTCATGGGGAGTTGCACATCTGTTAACTACAGGGATGCAAGTCTATAGTGTTCAGGTTCATCCAAACTTGATGGGTAAAGATTAGAAATAAATCTCGTCTAATGAGGCATGATTTCTGCTTTAACATGGAGATGGTAAGGTCAGAATTTGGAATCAACAGCGATTTAATAGCAACTTAAATGGGGATGAGTTCCCTGTTGAGTCTGGTTCCTCTCAAGGTTTCTTCCTATTGCTATCTCAGGGAGTTTTTCATTGCCACCGTTGCCCTCGGCTTGCTCATCAGAGACTATCTAATCATTTTGATTCATACACATTCACATTTCATTCAAATCTCCTTATAAATCTCTTTTGCAATAATGACATTTGTTAAAAGCGCTATACAGGTAAAATTTAATTGAATTGCATTGGAGACACTCATTTAGGCTGCTGCTGGGGGTGTAATGGCTACACCAGGAGAGTGTTTGGCTACACCAGTCCTTTTACTACCATTGACCAGTATTTGAATGCCTTAGCCTATCTCAGTATTGTTCTGATTATAAAACAATGCTTTCATTGTTTAATTTCTGCATATGATAATGCTGCACGATATCATAAAACATCTCAGACTGATTGGTCAGTTCATTTTACAACATTGTCACCAGTGATGCAGTTCTGTTAACATGGATCCATATTTCTCAAAAAAAAAAAAAAAAATCCCAATATTCTAATTCAAATTGTAAACTGCATGCTGCTGTTCTGGAGGCAGAAGGGTCCTTCCCAGTATTAGTAAGATGCTCCTAATGAGGTGGCTAATTAATATGCATCTTATATTTTACTAATGATGTTTGTTTTGATGATGCATTTATTGCATTTTGTATTAAAGTTGAGTTCAATTCTATCTCTGGCTGTTTTAATCTGTAGGGTTTTTGTTCTCCAGGCTGGTCATATTCCATTTATTCTGTTTCAGCAGAACTCTGAATGCTGGCTTTAATACCCAATTAATAATATGTTGTCTCAGCATTGCTTAATCCCAGTGTTATTAAAATGTCAGCTTGCTGCACTTGTAATATTGCCAGCTTGCAGACACTTTTGGAGGAATTCTTGTATATTCAAGGCATCTGTCAAGTTATGACTTTAATGTAAAATATTTATAAGTTGCTGCTATTTCTGTTATTTTATTGGTGCCCATTGAAAGTGGCTTTAGTGCCATGTGTCAAGGCAAACTTTATTATAAGTATTATACTGCTTTTTATTTGTTTAAAGAAAAAAAAAGCCTGTTTAGTTGAAAGGACAGCAAAGTGAAATTGAATTAATGTCTTCAATCATGGGTATAATATTCACCTCTGCTTTTTTCTTTCATTTTGCAAAACAGTTTACTAGGGGTGTAACAGTTAGAAGGCCAATGGATCACAAAACTTATGGTATGATGGATTTTAGTCATGGATCAGATAATTTTTTTGAAAAAAAAAAATGCAGACAAGTTAGATTGTGCTCTCCGTTAATTAGTAGAGCACTTACAGGTAAGAATTTCTGGCCATTGTCTTAAACAAAAGCAACAAAAACACTGTTTAAGCAAATTTAAATTGAATAAATGTAATTTTAAAACTAAAACATTCACTACATTAAATTGTTAAAGTGCCATGTAAAGCATTTATTAATTTTTTTTTTACCTGCATTTATGGATTTTCTGAAGATGATCTAGCAACCTACACTTGGGACAACCACAAATCGGGTGCACAAAAGTGTTTGAGCGAGTGAACATAAAATTAAATGGGACACACATGAGAAAGCTTGACCGAGTGAAAATATAATCTGCGCACGTGCAAAACAAAAATTTTTTTTTGCTCAGGAGTGTGCCCAGTGGCAGTAAAGTTTTATTTTTATGCTTGGATTGTTGAACTTTTGCCTGAAACAACAGTGGTTCATTACCCCACTGGCAGTGATATGTAGTAACACAATGCATCAGGACGCAAATGGGCAAAACTGGCTGACTGGCTGTATTTAGCATTTTCTTAATTATGCATCTAATGTAATTGCAGTCGTTTTACAGCACTAGAAGTAATAATTTGAACAATCCATAGAGAAAACATGCTGGCTGTTCTGGAGCCTAACAAGAAACACAAAAAAGGGGACCGGCACTGCATGCAGTGGCTGGGTAGTATGGGGTGTGTCACCGACCCACTGACGAGGAGGCTCAAACCCGGATGCTCAGATCCAGAATACAAACTAAAACTGTAGCCACCTGAGCCACCACTCCCACATCTTACGTTTCATGTATTCTTGTAAAAGTAGTTCCCTTTGAAGGTCGCTCGAGCACACAATTTTGGTTTTGTCCAAACTTCCACCTGGAAGATTTTTCTAATAAAACTTTCCATTCAGCACCCAAAAGATGTTTCTTCAGTTATCTTGTTATCCTTGCTAAACGTGCAATTATCACACACAGTCGGCTAACTGCGCTGTAATTATAGGAAGCAATCAGGGTCAAACTTGGACATATGATTCATTTGCATAAAAAAAAATGTGTTAATATCAACAGCCCTACTTTTTATGATATGCTAAATGTTTGCCTTAAACTTTTTCTTTATTAAAGTTTAATTCCAATTCTATACAATAAAATTGAATTGCACTGTTAGAGCCACTGAGTTGTGAATAGTATCATGATCCAGAGTGTATCTACTATTGGGATTTAAAAAATTTTCTTTGTAGAGACAAAACAAGCATACAGTATGTATAGTATAATAAAAGAGAGTATATTCTGTAACAAGCCCCCTCACTTTGGCTAGCTAAGATGAAATGAAATAGTTCATACAAATCTGTTTCAGTATTATATGCAGTTCGTAACTGAGCTTAACTCGTATATAGAGAAAAGAGTTGGTCAGCTTCACTTGTCTTTCTTACCACACTGTTTTTTCCAGTCGCTCATTACTGAGCTGGATCTGGATCTGAGTCATGTTTGCAGTCAGATTGAAAGCCGATATTGGCAGTAACCCTTGATAAACTCCATGGAAGAGGTGTCACATTTACATGTTTGGACATGTACCTCCCTCCCCACTTCACCCGGTTTACTGCTCAAGGTTGGTTGTTGCCACTGAAGTGCCACAGATGCGTATGACGTGTTGTTCCTCTGGGTGCTACTGTACACTTACTCATGAGTACCTTTTCTGCAAGATTACAAATAGTCTTCATTTTATTATTATATTTCATTAACTCTAAAGCAAGCTTCCTGTCTGGTATTAACAGCACAGAGAACTAACAATTCAGCATATTGCCAAAAGTCTTTTCTCCAAGGTCGCTTCAGTTTTTTGTTATTATTTCAACTGCTTTAGTACTGAGGTCTAAAACAAGCAAACATTTCTTTCTCTATAGCTCTCTTCTCTTCTCAGCTTCTTTCTTAATCTTTTTTTTTTTTTTGGTTTTCCCCTGATTTTCTCCCTAATTTAGATGTGTCCAATTCCTCCCCGTCACTAGGGGGCTCCCACATTAAGGCTACTACTACCACTCAGTCGGGAGGGCTGAAGTCTATCACGTGTTTTCTCCGAACCACGTGACGCCAGCCGACTGGCTGGCTGAGGGCGGCGTAACACACTCGGAGGACAGCGCTATCCGCTCCTTCCGCTCGCGTGAACTCACAGATGCCCCTGATTGGCTGTAGAGCCGTGATGAATGTGGGAGCACTAAGTACCTCTCATCCCTCCCCTCTGAGAGAGCTCGGCCAATCAGCTCTCTTTAGACCTCCAGCTGCGAGAGGTTACAGCATCACCCGGGAATCGAACTCGTGATCTCCGGATGACAGGGCGAGCGCTTTACCACTGCGCCACTCTTTCTTAATCTTTCTGCCTTTATGTTTAACTTGTTCACACATTCATCCCTGGCTCATACTATGTTTACTAAAAAACCTGGACTTGGGTATTACATTATGAAATCATTGTATCGCAGATAAGCAGAGAAACAGTCTCTGAAGTTTCGTTAAATAAAAGAATGCATTATATTAGCTACAGTATAGTCTGGGGCCCGTCTGGGTCTCTGTGCAGGCCGCCTGCAGCTGTAAGTGGAGGGCTTGATCTGTTTCTTCCTGTCCATCCACTCTAGAACACCACCAGGGAAAAACCTGGTTACTGTGGTTTCTGCATTTTAAAAAGCCTGAAGAGATTTGAGAATGAAGTTTGGTGCTTCATTGTCTGCAGGCTGTGATTCATTATTGAGGTAAAAGTAGGGCAGAGGAAGGAGCTCGTGAAAGTAAGCTGCTGTTTCTGCGGATATACAGAATAAGGCGACCAGATGGAGTTCAGTGCACGCCCTTTACAAGAGCTACGATTTTCTCCACCTGCTTCGGAAGGAATAGGCACATTGAGGACAGTTTTTGCATAGCCGCAAGCACGTCTGAGCATACTGTATCATGCATCGCCCACCCTTGTATACTGTAAGTCTCTAGCAAAGTGTGGCCAGACTGAGAGCTCTGCACCTGGGAGTTCCCATCAGGCAGCCAAATGTGAAATCACGAGTGCAATGTTTTCACCAGCGATCACTTCAGAAGAGAGGACAAGAGCAAGATAAATTGGCTCCAGGACTCCAGGCCTTCTGTTCCCGTCCCTCCTCTTCCTCCAGTTCTGCTTGACTGGAAAAAGCCATCAGTGCTAAAATGGTTTGCAGAGAGGCTTCAGTGGCCACTCCTGTAAATCAGCCCACGCCTGGGAGATCACTACTGCACAAAGTCATTTTCTTACAATTGCTGGGAAAATAACTCGGGAGTTGTTTGTTTTGCCGTGTGTGTGTTTGTGGGATTTGATTCTGAAGTGCTTTTGGTCTTTTGTTCACAGAACAGAGGCTGCAAGATGCAAATGAGAGACAGACATTAATAATTTGATCTCCTGTGGAGTTCAGATGTGCAATAATTCAGACGAGCTCTGGTAAATCAAAGCTGTCAAATTAATGGCTGAAAGAAAGCGTTGACATAATGAAAGCTTGTTGTAGCTCACGTGTCAGTTAAAAATCAAACACAGAACCAAGCTTGCAAAAGTCCGGGTTTTTAAAGAGAGGATTTTTAAGTAGCAGATTTCAGAATGCGTGCACCTTTTTTTTTTTTTTTTTTTTTTTTTTTTTTGGTGTATAAATTGAACAGCTTGGGCAAAAATTCTCCTGTGTTGCAGAGATTCTGAGATGACTCCAGATCATCAAGGACTCGTTACCTTTCAAGCATCATTATACAAAGAAGCACTTTTGTGTTTATCTTGTCTCTTGCAGGTAATTTGTTTGCATTTGCTACCCAGAGGTGAGGTGAGGCGAGGCGAGGCAGGACGGAGCACGGCGGTGGGAGCTGCTGAGCGAATGCCTGTAGCGGCGGGTGCCGCGTGCCCTCGACAATGAGCCGGCTGATGCTGGGCCGCACTCTGGAGCGGATCTGCAAGGCTGTGCTGCTGCTCTGCCTCGTGCACTTCCTCATCATGATGATCCTCTACTTTGACGTCTACAGCCAGCGCTTTGACATCTTCAGCCGTTTTAACAATGGCCGCGGCGCCAACACGTCACGCTGGCCGCATCATTCCTACTACAACTATTCCAGGCCCAACACCACCTTCCCCAGCTATCTCCCTTCCTCGGAACTGCTGCCACCCAGCGGCAAGCCTGAGCTCAACCGCTCACAACCAACCCCTAAGCCTATTCCTCCTTGCCCAGAGGTACCGCCTGGACTGGGTAGGTGCTTTAATTCTCTGTTCATTGGTGGCTTGCTCTTGCTTTAAATTATGATGTGATGTATTCTTTCAATATGTTTGAATACAGTGACATTTAAAGCTGTGCCATACGACGATTGCATTTTGTGGAAATGCTTTCAAGAGTTTCATGAGTCTGTTTTCGCCATGTCCATTATTTTGTATCACTAGAATGGGGCAGTGAACTAAAGACTCAGGAAAGGCCCTGGGGCCTCACAGTAACTAAATAAATGGGACAAACCGTTCATAGAGATGATAATGGCAGCTCTGGGAATGTCATATGCACCGGTTTGTAATTATTGGCAGCTTAAGGCGAGATTTAAAATGAAGTTAAGAAGTGTATCAGGTCCAGTGAAACCAAGGGCCTTTTTAATGACGAGAATAAAAATATCCATCATAACTACAGTGTAATGAACCAGACAAACAGCTAGGTATGCTGTACTGGGAATGTGAGAATAAACAACAATCATGGCAGTTATCTCCATGTCTGGAAACTCTTAATTGGAACCTATTGAATAGACGATATGACAGAAGCATATTTTGTGTGTGTGTGTGTGTGTGTGTGTGTGTGTGTGTGTGTGTGTGTGTGTGTGTGTGTGTGTGTGTGTGAGAGAGAGAGAGAGAGAGAGAGAGAGAGAGGGAGAGAAAGAGATGGATGCACTTCTCCAAAGTGCCATGGATTCTATATAGTGTCTAATTAGTCTAAAAGCCGCTCTGCTGTATTATTCTATACAGAGCGAGGAATCAAGGAGAGATTTAGCATCAGTATTCTGTTTTCTACAGTACGACCCATTTCATCTGACATGCTGAGCTTCCTCACCACTTTAATATTACAAACCCTGGTGGCTGAATGCTGAACCTTCTCAGGGAATCTAGGCGCAATGCAACCTACAAGGGAAATCTGACGGATTTAACTGAATCAGTCCGGAGTTGTGAAAAGCACAAGACTAGATATGCCTTTGGTCCATCATTACACAGTCCAATTCTTATACCAAATGCATTTATATTATCTAGTAGGGATGGGAATCACCAATGATCTCCCGATACAAGATACCTATAGTGGGTGGCGATTCAGTTTGTATTGTCGTTCTGTAAATATAATGGTGAAGTTGCCCAGATGAGATTGCAATTAAAAAAATTTTTATTTTTATTTTTTACAGTATTTTGTTATAATTCTGGACAAACTTCGCAATTAATTTGCTCCTACCACAAAGGATGCTCTTCTGTGTGAGTAGTTTAGAGCATGCCACCTCCAGGATTATAGAGGAACAGCTACATCGTACCGCTTTAAATGCAACCATATATAAATGAAAAGGATATATATGAAAAAAAAAAGATTTTGGCATCGGTATGGATATGTGTATGACACAAGAAATGCGATATGTTACTGTTTTCTCGTCTGCTTTGCCCCATCAACAGTTTCATCAGGGCACACCTACTATTGTTGTTATTATTATTATTTTCAAAGCACAAAAACCTTTCCTGCTGCATTCCCTTTCCAATTCCAATTTTATAATTCGGGACAGGGTGGCCTTATAGCCCGCAATTTTGCATGCACCTCCCGCGAAACATTTTTTAAAACGTTCGACTTGAACTTGGAATGATCTTAACCTTGGTACAAAATGCACAGTTTTTGAGTTATGAAGACATGTTTGGTACCTTTGCAAAATGATACATGGCTTGAAAAACTAAAAAAAAAAAATAAATGGCTCCAAAAATGGGTTCAAAATCGCTGCAAAAAATCACTTCATAGACTAAAAATGGAGTGGACATACACTGAAAAGAATGATTTTTGATCACTTTGGAATAACTCATAAATCTTGACATCCCACAAGTAACAATGTCTCCCTTCATAAACAAACTAAGAACCAACTCTCTGGTACCTACGGTTCCTCTGATAAGTACAAGAATCACAGGAGCGCTTTTGGCTTTGAAGTTTGTGCTGGATACATTTCCTCTGCCTGTGAGTTTCGCGTGTGGGGAGGGCTGTAGTGAGTGGCCCAAGCCACGCCTCCTTGACTTTTTCCCTCTCTCGCGCTCTCAAAAAAGCACTTTGCATCATTTCGCATAGGAAAAGCAGTGTACCATTCCACCCCTACTTTGCAATGTCGACAGGAATCGTATCTAGTTGGAATTATAAAACTACTGTATAATCTCTAGTGTGGCAAGTCTACAGAAGAAAAATGGGAGAGACCATGGGCCTCGTTTATCAAGCGGGATATAAACAGACTAATGCGGAAATTGTCCTTAGGAGCGTTTACATAAAACATTTGGTAAACCCTTACCAAACCCTAAAAAAAAGGCTTTTATATTCTACTCTTGCTCCGGAATGTGTGCAAATTTATGTATACAGGGGAAAAAAAGAAAAAATAATGTAAGCCTCAGTTGATCAGCTTTGAATCATGACTTGTGGTGAGTTACTGTATTTTAATATACGGATTACGCTGCCAAGTTCAGATCGCTTATTCAGTTCAAATACAGTTAAGATGTGGGAGGATGGTCTGGTCTGTGCTGGTCGGGTCTGTGCTGAAGTTAGCTGTAAGCTGAAGCACACAGCTCATGAAGCTCTTTGGAGGAAACAGATATTTATAGACCGGTTATGTTTTTTTTAGCGGATGAAAGCTGGCTTAGAAGTCAGTTCTGGTCCAATTTTAAAAAGCTTCGTCATGGTTTGGCCTTCACCAGCATCGGAGAAACTCTATTGATCAGCATTTAGGCCTTATGTTGCAGTAAATGGACACTGAATTAATGTCTGTTATTTATTTATACATTCTGACCTTTTCAAGTGCTTTGGCTATAATGGATGCACTGCTAATTATTATTATTATTATTATTATTATTATTATGATCAAATACTTTTTTCTAGCCATTTCGAGCTTTCCGCTCTGAGAATTTGACCTTTAATGGTGTTTTATGGACGCCACCAGATACAAATACATGTGCCGTGCATACTCTCATAGACGTATTATCCATGTAGTGTGTTTATCAAGACCCAGTTTCAGCCAGAGAAGCAATGAGTTACTATTAATGACTAGCTATTTATATTGCTGCTTTCCTTTTAATTACTATCAGAGGATGCACTGTTCTCTTGACACCATAGTTTTTGCTAAGCCGTTATTGATGAACATCTGTGAGGAAATCTGTGATGTACCACACTGTGCTACAGTAGTGTATTTTTTTCCCCCATCTTATGAAGAGGACGAGAAGAATCCCGTAGGCTTGTATTGTGTATAAACAGCGTTTGAGCTTCTGAAAATTGCTCCAGCTCTTATTACAAAAAAAAAAAAAAAAAATTCTGGACTATTTTATTTTTTGCAAAGCTGTCATTTCGTAGTGGAGGACTCTTTGCAAGCGGAGCAGACGAAGTTCGCAAATTGTGCACCCACCTGGAGACTTAAGCGTCTGATGCCCAGGCTGTCTCGTGTAAACACGCACCATAAATAACTGAATGGAAGCTGACAAGGAAAAGCAGTTCAAGTTGTCTGTGTGCTCAATTGTGCAGAATAAAAATGAGCAAAAGGCTGAAAACAAATCATGGAAGACTGAGTGATTGCTGAGACATGAGTAGTAAACACTGTTTGGAACAGGAAGGTAAGGCATAGTCAGAAATTTCCACACTACCGTTTCAAAATGATGAAATCAACAGGTGCCCTTTTATATATTTTCTGTTATTACAAATCTCTCATGCTTTTCATGTTTATTCAGTTCCTGGTCATGTTTTTTCTTCAACTTTCTTTTAACTCGCAGCATACTGCTAATGGGTTTAATAAGACTGGATATGCCTTATATATCCTAAAATAAGTGTGTCTTAAGTGAGTAGACACCTGTATGAGGCTCGCTCAAATAAACACATTAAAGAAGATCACTGGTAATGCAAACTTTTTAGGTTTCTATTAAAGACAGCATCATTTTTTATACATAGAAATATAAGATTTATATATTTTTCTTTAAAACAGGCCCTTTTATTAACATTAAACATAAAACTGAATGTTTGGATTATATAATTTTTATTTATTTATTTATTTATTTGTCATGGATTGATTTGTTTTTCAGCTCACCAAAAAAGGGAGATAAATGACAGTGTAGTATGAGGCATTTTTGTAAATTGTTTTTATTTATGTTTTTATTATTTTTTGTTTAATGATCAGGGCACAGATTCACTATTGTTCACTATTGTTAGATTTGAATAGTAGTGAATGAAGAAAAAAAAGGAATACTGCCAATTATCTTGGTAATACAAATTAGGCAAATTTTAGTGAAGCAAGAATGTGCATATATAACTGATAGATGAAGCTTGGAATGGGGGATTCTGGGTCGTGTTCTGAGGAGGAGTTTGTGAACAGGAATAGATTTCAGTTCGTAAACCCATCTGTTTGTACTCTGGGGCGTTTGTGAACCGAGGTAAACTGTACAGTTAATTAGTGTGTGCACAAGAATGTTAGTGAGTTGAAATATAATTGTAAGTTTTTGTTCAGGAATGGCCCAAATATAACAACAAATTTTATTATGTGCTATACGGGTTAAACTTTGCAATGAATCTGCAGTCCATATACAGTATGTGCAGGAATGTTTATGGATCAACTCCACTTGGTTACCCAACTATTTTTCACTGTATGTTTTCCAGAAAGTCTAAAATATATACAGTGGAACCTTGGATTGAGAGTAACGCGGTTTACGAGTGTTCCGCAAGACGAGCAAAGATTTTTTAAAAATTTTTATTTGAAAAACGAGCAAGTCTTGGTTTAAGAGTGCCGTGTATCATGTATCACGCATACGCCTCTTATTTTGACACAGAGCGTCATTCTTGCACTGCGGAATTGTGTGTAATCGTCTCCCCTGCTGTGTCTTAGTGCTCGTCTCTTACTTGCATAATCAACATCTCCCTCTCTGTTTCAGCGTCTCCTATGTGTGCGCGCGCGTAATTTGACACCGCCACACACTTACACACCGACACACACACACTCACCTTTTCACCCCCTCCACAGCTTCGCAACACACAGAAACTCTGCTCGTCTCTTACTTGTATAATCAACATTTACCTCTCTCTTTCAGCGTCTCTTATGTGTGTGTGTGCGCGCGTAATTTGACACCGAGACACACACACACACGCACCCCGACACACGCACAGACGCTCTCTCGCCTTTTCACCCCCTCCCCGGCTTCACAAACACACAGAAACTCTGCTCTGTCGCGATTCTTTTCAAAGGTATGGTGCTGGTTCATTTTTTTTTATTATTATTTTTTTTTACTTTACCGCAGTGATTGTTAGTATGCGCTCACGCCAGTGTCAGAGAGATTTCTTTTTTCCTCTTAAAACAGTGTTTCCGTTGTCTGTGTGTGTGTTTGTTGTGAAACTTAAAAAGCAAGGTGGGGAGAGGGAGGAGGAGTGTTACTGTGTAAAACGAGGCAAGGGAAGGGGCTAATTCCACACACACACACACACACACACAACACACACACACACACACACACACACACACACACACACACACACACACACACACACACACGGCGCCTGCGCGCACCAACGGAAACACTTATCTGTCTGGATTTATTTGTACTTTTTTTAAAGGTAAAGTGCAGGTTCATTTGTTTTATTTTCACTTTATAGCTTGTATTAATTATTTTTATGTATTTATTTTTTTGGGCTGTGGAATGAATAATTTGAGTTTTCATTATTTCTTATGGGAAAATGATTATTTGGTTTACGAGTGTTTTGGAACACGAGCCCACTTCTGGAACGAATTATGCTCGTAATCCAAGGTTCCACTGTATATATTTTTTGAAAAGTGGAATATTATGGCTCTTGAGTATCCACTCATTATCGGATAGTGAGCTCAATCCCAACGATGCTACAGCCATCTGTTGACTATGGTAAATGGAACAAAATTGTCCGTGCTCTGTGAGTGGGAGGGATGACATATTGTCCTTTTCCTGTCATAGTGACACTTGCCAATCGTCTTCATGAGTATGGAGCTATTGGTGCCCTGTAATGCAGCATAAGCAGCAATTTGAAAAGCTGTGCTTGGTTGCCTTCCCCCTTGTTGGTTGGAAGCTGTTGTATGAATGCTTAGAGCTGGGAATTGACTGGTGGTCAAATGTGGGGGAAATTTCTGGTGTATTGTTTCTCATTATCATGTGTAAAAAAAAAAAAAAAAAGTCTTCTATATTACGCCTTTCAGAAATACCCATCTATGACAGATGGTTTAACTGATAGTTGGATCATTTAATTTCATGGAAAATTATATTAAATGATTGCTAAATATTTAATATGCTATCCTTTTCCCACTTTTCTTACAGTTGACTAAATATTTATTCATTAACCCTAACAGATATCTAAAAAATAAAAGTAGATGGAAGGATCATCTCCATCTGCACATATGAGGATGGGGGTTTATTGGTATCTGGGATTAGATCCGATGAGCAGTGAACAGTATGGCTGGGCACACGGTTTATTTTTTATTCAGCACTGTGAAATTTTGTCAGCAGAAGGTAAACTCTGAAAGTCAGTCGTGGTTTACCTACTATGACCTGAAGCAATTTGCAGCCATTATACAGATAATAATAAAAAAACAAGGTGGTATTTCTTGCGGTATGTTCTCACTCAGATGCCTTAATACCTGGTAGCAGAGTTCACTATTGACTGTCGGTTCCCTGGGGATGAATTCTCGACGCACAATGCCGTGAATGTCGAAAAATACATTAATTTACAATCATAACATCATAATTTTTGTTACCGGTAATGATCCTCAATATGAAGGACCCGTCATCCATGCCATGAGTTTTCGGCAGACTTTGTTCCCTCTGCTCCTGGGTCACCAGCTTGGAGACGATCTTGGCAGCAACATGGCACATGTTCAAATGACTCATGAGAATTACCTGGACCGTTCCATATGACGCACTGACAATGGCAGCAACGTTGTAGACTTTTCTCCGATGATCATCATGCACAAGTTGGAAAATGGTTTTGACATTTTTAGACGTTGAGCTCGTTGAATGTCTCTCTTAAAGCATGCATGCCACTCGAAACATCTCGAATAATTCATTGCAGCATCGCCGGAAACTTGGTGAATCATGGTAAACGTCTCTGTGGCAGATTTCACCAGTTTCACACAGGATTTCACGTTCGCTCTTTGTTCTAACTTGCTGTTCATAATGAAATAGTAGACGTGGTAACTCACATGGTCAGAATAGCATCAGTTGCACAGCTCCCGATTTACATAGCACTGTGTCATTTGGCACACTGATTTATGAAGGTCGGTGCTCTCTGTGCCTGTTCGTGCAGCCTTGTCCTTCTTTCTGTTGTTGTGTTCAAACAATTCTCATAACAAAACTTTGAAAGGAATCTGGTCTGGAAAAGTCATGTTTAGTTTTATGGATTTCTAAAATATATACACATGAAGTTTTTTTATATATATGGAAAACCACACAAACTCTTTTATTGATTCAAATGTATTAAAAAAACTTTTATTGGTAATCACACCAGGTGTTTACAAATCTATGTGGCCTCAAGAACAAAAGCAAGTGATTGCCTGTGACTACTGTTTGTGCATTATACCAAAAGAAAGCAACAAAATTGGATAAATATGTAGGGGTTAAAGCATTAATGAGAAATATTGCCATCCTCCAGCGTAGGCCTGCAGTCAAATATAATATTTGCTATAGCCAACAGCATTGGACTGATATTATTTTTTCTTTTGCTTTATTGTTATTCACATCTGCTATTCCTCAGCATGAAATAAACAAAGACAAGAATGGCACTAATACCTATTATGGTGGGAAAATGCTATAGAGTGAATATGACAAATCAGCTGCAGCTGTGGTTATGCAACCGGAACCCGGACCTCAGCCACAGGGAAAACCGCCTCTCACTGAGCAATGCATGTCATCAGGGGCGTAAAAATGCTCATTACTTACGATGTCATTGGGCTGCATTTTCCTGGCTGTAATGAGCCAACGTATTGTAACAAATGCACTGTATCATTGTTTGATATGCCTTCGAGCAGCAAGCCTTTGCCACCCATACACTCCATATGGGTTTTCATTAGGTCTCTTGAGCTGTTAAGTTGTGCCGTGTCATGTGTGTATTAGCTATCCTCTCTCGCTACCTTTGCACATGCACTTTAGCTCTTGACCTCATACCCATGAATAATTGAACAGGTCATGTAGAAATTTCAAGCTCTGGTAGTTGTTGCCTTATGCACTTAATCTTTTTGCATATGCATGTTAACATTCAAGCACTGTTATGATAATAATTAAAAAAAATATCCCATAGGTGTTTAACATGCCCCATTAAAAACAGCAGATAAGGCAAATTCAGTGAATCTAGAATGATTGATAGCTGTTCTGAACTGTTCAGTATTAACTGGCTCTCCCATATTAATAAGACTAATGTGGAATTGCCAGAACATGCAGTTCCTCGAATGTCCACTGGGAGCTGGTACCAAAGATGAGTCAATCCCCATAAAGCCCCAAGTTAAAATGTCCAGCTTCACAACAGAAAAAAAAAAAAAAAAATTTACAGCCTGGTATAAAAAAAAAAAAGATTTGGTTTTGATCTCAATAGCTAGATTTCTCATTCATTACAACTATACAGGGGGGAATTTTATGTTATAAAAAAATATGCTCAATTATATGTGTGGCTAATTTGATTGACAGCTACATTACAGGTGTCAAACCGCTAACTATCTGCTATGCATCACTTCAGCTAACCAGCTAACTGGATTCATTGTAGTTTAACTTACAGTACCACAAGGAATGTGGGCATTGACATGCGATGACATGACAGAGGTCATTAAAATGCTAAACAATGTTAACAGATAAATTAACATTACCCACCTTTTAGTAACTGAGGTAAGTAGACATGTTCCAACCAACAAACAGGCGATATTCGCTCCACTTTCAAAGCCTAATGTATTAACTAGGATTTAGGCAGCTCCTACCAAGAAGATGACCGTAAGAGCTCCCACAATTGTGCTGCAAAAAATTGCGTTGGGTATCTGTCAAGTAATGTCAGTAAGTTTTAAAGTGCAGAATTTGGGCTTTAATGTAATGCATATACATCCAACTCAGGTATAGGAAACACCACACTGTTTATACGTGAGCCCCACTTTTTAAGTGACCAAAAGGAATTGGACCGCTGGCCAAATGTATCTTGTTAATTTCGTTGCACGTAAACAGAAAAAAGGTCTAGACTTAATTTCAATGTGGTATTTGCATTTGGAGTTAGCTTGTGTTAACCCTGAACATGATGAGCAAAGACGATACTAAACAAACTGGTGAGCTCAGGAACCCCAAAAGTCAACAATCATGAGACAACTTGAGGGATGAGGGTTGAGATGAGATGTTGGTAAGTTTTAAAATCAGGACAAGAAGATTAGCGATTAGCAAAATCCTGCACAGTCCTGGAACAACATTCTAAGAACAAATAACACAAATTTCAACGTACCAGAACGAAAAATAAAAGTGTATGGAGGAGGACAGGACCTGCTCATGATCTGAAACTCTGAATACCTTATATTATTAACTGGACATGTATGGCTGTCAGGGAAATTATTTATGTGACTGCTGAAAGAAAGCAGTCATATGAGTTCTGAAGTATATGGAACTATAGTATCTGCTCACATTCAGGCAAATATTTGACAACTCATTGGACAACACTCCACAGTACAGATGGACAGTGGCCTGAATGCTGACCAGATGCTAACAAGACTTTTTTAGCACTAAGAAGTGGCATATTCTGGAATGGTCTAGTCAGTCATCTCTCCTAAATCCAACAGAGCAAATATTTACTTCTTGAAGGCAAAAGTCCATACAGGAACTGATGGCAGTAAACAAGCGAACAAACTTCTTAACTAGAAAAAAGGGTTGTTGTAAGCTGGATCTTAAAGAAGGAGAGGGTAGAAAGACTGAGAAAGTTCCAGTGTTTCACGGCCATAATACTTCACTATAATCCATCAAACGGCACACCAGCAAACACAGCACTTTTTGTTTTGGGACTCTCTGGCTCTCATCTTCCTCTTTTCCAATGAAGAAGCTAAGAGGAAGAGTGCATTTCAGCACAGTTGTTCTGAAGACCAAAATAAAGTTGTTCACAAAAGTAAATACCATGATGCCGATCCCTGTTGGCTGGACGAATTGGCGCAGCGAGCTGTACAGTATGTCGTGACAGAGTAAAAAGGTGAATTTTGGCTGCTAAGACAAGACAAGTGAGTCTGTGGGAGAAGCTTCAGGGAATGCCAGATGGCTTTGAAAAGAACACTGCCAAACATTTTGGGATATGATCTTAATTAGGACACAAACGCATAAAGCGTAATTGCTTTAGAAAGTGAAGAAAGTGATGGCTGGGCAAAGTTATCCAACTGTTTATTTTCGGACAGAGAGAATTCCTTCATACCCATCATGTCAAGGGGATAAACCCTTACTTGGGTGCGCACCAAACAACTGAACTTGAGTGTGCCTAGGTGTAGTGCATACATCCTGGAGCAGTTCAAAACTTGTTTTCATCAGTGGAAAGCCAAGAGAAGTGAATTTAGTTTTGTATATATACAAAACTAAATTCATATACGTTGTGCAAGATTTAGTAGAGACATAGCACCACAGGTCCCAAGAATGTTAGCAAGGACAGGAATCGAAAGGGGAGCTACTTTTAGTTCCTTTTTTAAAGCAGCCGGTGCTAAGACATCATAAATTAAAGTTAAGTACGTTTATTTTCAATTTATTTACTATTTTACTTCATTTACATGTCTTTTCTAAATGTTTTCATTATTATTAAACACATAAATATGCTTATAGTGTTGGAAATATTGATATACTCTTTCATAAAGAGTAATATTGGTACTCTTTTAGGTAGCTGGAGCGGATTATCTGCATTTACATTATTTTCTATGGAAAATTGTGTTTTGCAATATAAATTTCCACCTTAAGACCTTGACACTGGGACGGATAAAATTTGTACGACGATGTACCACGGTTCTGTGGAAGCTGCTACTCGTCTATTTGCAACTCTGCCTAATTTGCAGTGGTCTGGGCAGAGATGATGATGCGGAGACTATGATAGTACATAAATCTTTTGTGGAGAGATAAAGAACATCTTTTCCAGCAGCATGTCTATTCATTTCTAAAGTGCTTGTAGATCGATGCAAGTGAATTTGTTTTCTTTTAAATTACTATAAAAAAAAAAAAGAAACCTGCCGATAAAGAGTGCTGACATTGACCTTTAAACGGCTTTATATGAATTAGCACACTGTCTGTATGCGCATATGTAATCCCATTGCTTTGAGTAAAATAAAATTGCAAAATACAAATTACTTGACCATTTGCTGTTCAAACGGCGCTAAGAGCTGATAGTATTTTTGCAGGGCTTCTGAAAAGAATCTTTTATTCCGAAGCAACCTCTAACTCATCTTCAATTAAATCAATTTCACTTGTTTGCTCAGATCTTGGATAATTATACTCTGTGCCCTTCAACATACAAGCTCACAGATGCCTTGTGTTACTTTGATTGACAGGAGTACTCCCACCCAAAGAGCAAGACCACTATTGCATGAAGAATTGCATGCCTTCACACTGATTGGTTCATATACAGTACCTATATAGAAATGACAACAACCTTCTTCTTAATCTCCTGCTGGCTTTCACTAAAACATCAGCAAAACATCATCAAGCATCCAGAAATAACCCTGCTGATCTTTGCCGTGTGTCCGTAAGATAAACTTGATTAGCTGGTTAAGAGAGCAAGTACAGGGCCTTTGTTTGTCCATGCCACAGCGACCCTCAGACAGGCCGGAGACTTTCTCTTGGCACAGGAGGGTGAGATGGATTGTTTCGTCCTGGATCAAGCCATTTTTCTTCTTGTGAGAGAAAAGGTTCAGGATTACATTTGAGGGATAAGGAGGAGCAGAGAGGGAAAAAAAATACATTTCACTTGATGATGCTTTTTAATCAGACTAAGCTACGGAATAATGCAAACCAAATGACAGCAGGTGTACCTGTTTACTATATAAAGGCTCCACACACTCACACTGGCAGCATTTCTTTTTTTATTTCACCTCCAGCTACTCTGCGTTGATTACTAGTGGTCTATGTGCCATGGTTTCACTTCTAGTGCCTCGCAAGTGTACTTCACGCAAAAGGTGGTGTACTTAGGTTTCCATTTTCACTTGATTAAAACGTTATTATAGTACAAGGATTGAAACGTAATCATACAGTGTTTGGATAGTGTTTGTGTGATCCATTCTGTAGTATATAATGAAACACAAGCTGTGCGTAAACATGGGAATTTAAACATTAGCTCTCTGGCCAAGTTTTCTCTGAGGTGATTCTCAAGTGGTTGTGGATTGAACAAGTGTGAAAAGCCTGCATGAAGGGAAATGTGAAGGCTGTGGTAGAGAGAGATGTGCGTATTTGTGGACTGGTCCCAAAGTGCTCCTGTAACCCAGAACTTCACTCACTCACTCACTCATTGTCCATACCGCTGTCAAGGCCTGGAGCCTATCCCAGGAGACTTGGGGCACGAGCCAGCGTAGACCCTGCATGGGGTGCCAATACAATGCAGTGCACACACACACTCGCACTCTCATTCACAAACAATGGCCAATTTTGAGAATGCCATTTAGCATAATCTGCATGTCTTTGGACTGTGGGAGGAAACCCACCAAGCACAGGGGAACATACAAACCCCATGCACACAGAACGGAGGAATCAGAATTGGAACATGGAGGCGCACCCTAAATTTAAAATAATAAAGCTAATTAATTAATACATTTCTGGTGGGCGTCAAGATGGCTTAGCAGTTAGCACTGTCGCCTTGCACCTCCAGGGTTGAGGGTTAGATTCCCATCTCAGGTCTGTGAGCATGTTCTCCTTGTGCTTGGTGGGTTTCCTTTGGGTACTCCGGTTTCCTCCCACTGTCCAAAGACATGCAGATTAGGCTAATTGGTGTACCCAAATTGCCTGTAGTGTGTGAATGAGCATATGAATGTTGACCGGAGGTCCTATCATAAAATCATGCCATAAAAATGGGAATAAATACAGTGGTCACCATTGGCCTCCACAATCCCTAGTTGGACTTTAAAACCTCCTAGATGGATGCTTGGATGAATGGATGGATATCTAGATTCATAAAATCAAATGTTTTGCAATTAAATAATATCACAGGTCCATAAGGTGGTTCAGAGTCGAAAACTGACCTTTGATTCAGTGATGTCGAATTGAGTGACAATAGATTGATGAAATTGCTTGATCGATATTGAATGTACGTTTGATAAGTAGACATATTGAATTGCGAGCCTAGACTTGAACAATGATGCAATACACTGTGATTTTATACCCCTAGCAAACACTTAAAGCCATAAACAGTGGCTCAACAGTGGTGGCTTGGTGGACCTGTGGCTTGAACCGGGGTCCTTAATTCTGTCCTGATAAGCAGTCCAACACCATAAACACCAAGCTAGCCCTACAAGAAGCTGAGACTGGAAATTAGTTTCTGGACCTAATAAAAAAAAAAAAAAGCTTTGACGATGTGTCACAAATGGGGGATTCTTTAGCACATTGCATCATTTGTGTGTAATCAGGTTCTACTCGGAATCCTCTCAGTAGTGTTCTACATGGAACATTCAAGGGTATTCAGAAACCCTTGTGTTTAATAGATTCTGATTAACGTGATATGATTTACATTGTTCTTCATAAGGGATTACTAGATCGTCAAATTTGCATCTAACCTTGTTGTTTGTGCTTTTTCGTTCTTCAAGGTGGAAATATTCAAAAATATGCACGATATGGAGCCTGACATTTTCGTGCCGCATTTGTGATCACATCCAACAGCTCATTCCAGTTCAGTTTCTTGAACTTTTTATTACATACAATGTTATCACTTCCAGTTCGGGTTCAATCACTGTTTGGTAAAAAGAAATCCTTGGTTTTCGCTTGCTTGTCCTTGTGTACGTTTGGTCTCCTTGAATGTGAATTCAAGTCTGTACAAGACACATCTGGGACGTAAATGCCCTAGAGGCTTTGGGTCACATGTGAACAACATGGTAATGAAGATGAAATTGGTTGCTTATTGCCCTTCATGTCATTGAACAGTGCAGAGCTGGCTGCACATGCCTGTTCAGAGCATTATTTGATAAAACGTACAATAACTCTAATGAAGACAGGAAAGAGCTCTCATAGGCACTGTAAGTGTGTTTAAATGAGACAGCTTCCTGTGGGGCCGCACATTTCTGCAAGGCTGTCCTGTCTTGATGACTTGCCTATCTGGGTTCACTCCACCACCACCACCACCACCACCGCCACCGCCACCTCATGCTTAATGGGATCGCAGGATTAATACTGTCACGTCGGAAATGCTGCAAGATTTGGACACAGAATCAATGAATGCTAAACATGACAAGGCAGACAGAGGGAGAAAATTGCTCAGGCTGCTGAATTCACACTGGTGGCTATTATGATGCCCATGCATTAACTAGCCTGAACAGTAAACTACTTCAAATGATGACTGGCAAAAACAGCAGTATTGGTATTGGCAGCTGGAAGAGAAGTACAAAATAGCTTTCTTTTGTTTTTTGCAGGGGGGATGGGCTAAATGAGCTGTTAAGCATGATGGATATGTGGCTGTACAGATAAACAGGCAGCTGTAAGTGGTTTAAATACTCTGGCTCCTGCAGCTACATGTAAAGACGTTGTCTTTTGACTTCATACATATGACCTATATCTTATTTTAATGCTTACGAACACAGACAACAGTGTGTTCTTAAGCATTAAAATAAGATGTAGCTAAGAAATTAATTTGACATCGTAATGCTTGTGCCTAGTTACCTCAGGATCATGTTCACAGCCCTTATTTCTTGTACGTATGTGATGCAGGACCAGAGATCTTGTGATACAGTATTAGGGCTGAAACGATTCCTCGAGTAATTCGATTACAAAAAATGATCGAGGCAAAATCTTCTGCCTCTAAGCTTCTTTTAATTAATTTTAAAAGCTTGTGTTATGTTTTTACACAATTATTTGTTTGCCGTGACAAGCCCCTGGCTATCACCCATGAAGAAGAAGCGTTTACGTCACCCACAAAGCGGAAGGAGATGCAAACAGTTAATATTATCAGCGATAATATTATCAGCGAGCCAAGAGAAGAAGAAACCAGCAAGAAAGTTTTTTTTGATAGTCATTTGAAATACATTTTTTTCTTTAGGTTTTGGCTTTAAAATAAGAATGTATGGCACTGTAATGCACTTAATTCATCTCAGTCAACTTTAAGCTCTTCCTTGTATTGGGAATAATGACAATGTTTATTTTTGATAAAATGCTGAATGCATTTAAAACCTTAAAGTTGATTTTTCTACAAAAAACAATTACTCTTTGTTTCTCTTATATATTTTACACTGCTGTTTAATTAAGCAAAAGTTAATTTTATCCGATTACATTTTTGATAGAATACTCGATTACTAAAATATTCGATAGCTACAGCCCTATACAGTATAGAAGGTTGGTTATTGTTCTTTGTGTAACTGCTGTTTCTGCTGCTGTCAGTTCATCCTGCAAATACGTTCATGCAAATTTGTGGTAACTTTATAAATGTGGGTTTGACCATAGTTATTATTATATTTTTATGCATTTTTAAGATATTTCAGCTGGCAACAAGTTATTTAACCATAACTTATGAAGTGGGTAGCTTCTCACTTTTTAAAGAACCAAGACAGAAGCCTGTGATTCTGCCCAGATGTTTCTCTGCTTCTGAAGGGTCGAATTATTGTGCTACATCAAACATCCTGAATGAGCGTGATGGGCAATCACCTAAATGCATATCGTAAAAACCTAAACAAAAACAAAAAAACAACAGTAGAACTCATGGCTGTGTTTTTAATAGTGAAAGTAAGAGTATTTCAACACACCATATGAAAAGTACTTAAGGGATTGGGACTAAACAGCTGTGTAACATTAAGGAAACCAGTTATCAGTGAGGTTAATCGGGGGGGCTTTAATTTGCTAGAGGGCATAAAGAATGGACTGTGGAGCGTTGGAAAAAGTTCATGTGGTTTGATAAGTACAGAATCCCCCCAGAGTGATGGCTGCATCAGGGTAAGAAGAGAGGCAGATGACTAGTGCCTGTGGGGGCAGAGGTATGATCTAGTGTTGCTTCAGTTATTCAGGTGTAGGTTCAACAACCTTATGTGCCCTAAATATGGGATAATGACCTGAACGTACTGAATGACCAGGTTTTTTCCATCAATTTATTTTTATTCTCTGTGAGCACCTGCATATTCGAAAAATGACGATGGCAAGATTCATAAAGCTCAGAGTGTGAAAGAGTGATTCAGGGAGCATAAGACATCATTTTCACACATGGATTATCCAACACAGCGATCCGACTCTCCCGTCATCAATACAAGATCTTGGAGAGAAATAATTGCAACTCTGGATGGAAATAAGTGTGATGACATTGCATAAGCTGAAGCAATAAGATGACACCGCAGTAATCAACTTTACATACTAAACTATACATAATTCCTCATACATTTTAAACTAATTTCAGTTTATAATGAGAAACAATGTTAAAAGTGCTTTATAAATAAATTAAGTCGAAAGCTGTGGTATAGCCTGTTCTTAAAGAATTTAGCAATTTTACTCCAATTACTTTTGTAAATAATTTTTTAAAAGCATACATTTTTTAAAAATTACTGAAAAATTATAAATATGAATGAATTCTGTATATTTACATTACTAATACCGCAGGTTGGATTATTATCATAACGCATATCCAGATATAAAATGTCTATGTGAATCATTAAAAAAAAAAAAAAAGGTCTGATCAGTTCACATCCTGAGGTCTGATGTCATGTCCTGGCTTCATTATATTGTACCACATTAGTAAAGGATTTATTAGTTCGAGTCATTCCCCCTGCGGCCTCTTGGAATAAAGGCAAAGAAAATCCCGGGGTCATGACCGTGATGTGTCTCTCTTGGTTAAGGATACTAAAGCGGATCATGTTTTAGCAGAAAAAAAAAACACACTTAGGCTTTTTACTGCTTTCAGGAATGAGAAACGTTAGAGCATTTCTTCGTTAAATGCGTTCCCTAGTGAATGCATGTTTTTATTGGTGGTTTGTAATGGATCTTCTTCTTACTCTGACATGACTGAGAAAAAAAAAAACAAGAAGATTGATTTTTACATTAGCAAAGATATTCCAGAAAAAATGGATTGCCTGTGTTTTTCAAGCACGGGAGATGATGCGCCAGTCAGCCTTCATTCAGAAAGAGGGAGGTAAAATCACGGGTCACTCTCGGTCTCTGGAGGACATTTACTTATCAGTTGTGTTTCTTTTGTGTGTTTGTATCAGGTGAGAGGTAGACAAGGCAACACGCCTAGCTACCGCATCACTCCTGCATCAGGTGCAGACTGTTTTTCTCTGGAAAGAAAATAAATGTTTCGCTTGATTATTATTTTTTTTTTTTACTTTCAGGAGTAGTTGTATGTCCATGAACCTTTTTCATGATGGTGATGGAAAACCGTTGCATAATGATTTAGTGAATTAAGTGAATATTGTCGTCCTTACCTTTCACTCAGGCTGGCTAGATGTCTAGAAAATTAGAGGCTTGGTACAAAAAAAAAAAAAAAGCTATTATTGGAAATCCAGAGTGCGAGGGATGATCTTGACCTTAGTAGGCATTGCCATTACATTCCTTTTGTGAAAATGGCATTCAAGCACTTGAGTTCAAGAACTGTAGAATTACAGAGACGCATTAATAGGAATAGATGTTGCCATCTACAGTACATACAGTACAGTATGCTTGATAGACGCACAAATAATAGAGATTGGTTATACGGTTTGATGCTGACGGCTGTTGGAAATCGGAAGATGCTACTGTATGAGCCGCAGGCTTTCTAATTACAGATACAGATTTGTGTACAAGTGAACCCATATAGTTATTGGTATTGCTTTTGCATGGCATTATTACATGTACATCCAGGAGGGCTATGTATTGAATCTTTAAGATATATTGATCATACCTATGGGAACATATTTTCAGACAGGGGTTCATGCTCTTGTCGGGCACTTTCTCTCGATACTAACACTTCCTATTATTACTATTTAATATTATTAGTCCGCTATAATATTACAACAGTGCAACAGTTGTGTAAATCAGAGTTAGAGTTGCAGCACCCCTCTACTCCCCATGATGGTGACATCAGTATATTTTGAAAAGAGCTACAGTAAAGGATTAGACAATAGTGTGTCTTTTGTATATCTTATTCTGTCCAGGGATGCAGGTGGCCTGGAGACTAGTGTATTTGGTGTGTCGACCTTGGATGGGGCCCGTCCATTGCAGGGCACACAACACGTATACTATGAGGAATTTTGAAATTAAAATTTGCCTTATTTGCATGTCTTTGGACCGTGGAAACCGTAGACTTGGAGGAAACGCCTTAAGCACTGGGAGCACATGCAAACTCCATGCACACGGACCCAAAGCAGGAATAGAACCACTATGCAAAATTTTTTTTATTTTTTTTTTTACAAATTACATTTTTTATTGAGTTTTAATTTGGATCTGGAAGCATTTGAGGTGGTAAAATGTAGCAAAGAATGTTGAATTGCAATACAAATCGAATAAGCAAATGCGTAGGTATCATGGTATAAAATCAACTGGTCCCTGGTGACTCCCATTTCTAATAGATACAGTTTGTGCTATGTGACACATTTCTTCTTCATCATCTCTCCTCTCTTACACGCCCTTGCTAGCGTCTAGACCAGCTGTTTACTTGGTTTGTACTGCCTTTTTGGAAATGCTAGCGTCAAACAGTAGAGTTTCGTTTAAAAGTCAAAAGCGTCAAAGTAAAATATTCTTCAGCACGGTATACGGCACTATGAACAGCGTGTTATACTCTGTGCAGCGAAGTCTTCACATCCTGAAAAGTCTTCCGCCCAAAAATTGTGTTTCAAGCTTCGTTCACCCTGTGAAACTGTGGAATGTTATTTTTGTATGTAACCGTGTTTTATTCAGTCAGTTATCGTTGTTCTGAACAACTGAAGGAGCATTCTAAGAGAGAGTCCTATTTTTTATGTTACATATTTTTCATTTCCATGTGCTGTAGCAAAGGGAATGAACCCCTGTTTGTGCATTTCATTTTTATCCCAGCCTGTGATCTGTGATAAAAGTGCTCATGACATCCGACATGTGGCTTTGACTTATGGTTGAACACGTAGCCTACTTTATAGAAATATGATATGCTGAGATATATACACTTCTTGGCCAAAAAAAAAAAAAAAAATGCATCTAAAATTTCATTCTGTCACCTTGAGCTTTGATTAGAGTGCACAATGTGGTGGCCAGTTCTTGTGTGAAAATGATTCCTCATACTCCGAGAACCACTCATTCACAATGTAAGTCCTGGAATATACAATATACAAAAAAAATCCATTGGTGCAATAGTCATCCAGTACATTCTGGTCATCAGCTGACTTTATTTTATTGCCACATAACGTTGCTGAGGCTAGACCTGACGAACTGAAGCAACACCAGATCATAACATTACCTCCTTTGGTTTGTACAGTGGCCACTATGCATAATGTCTGGGATAAAGGGTTCTTCAATAGTTTCGGTAATTTCAAAACTCCTTAGTTGTTTTCTTTGCTTGACGCTGCCCGATAAATTGAACCTTCTAAAATGGTGCCTATTTTGGCACGCCGGGCAATGTGTAATTTACTGTATATAAACATTCAATCTAAGAAATAGATTATGTATCACCCACCCCAGTGCTTAGTGAAAGTAAAACGTACTTTTTACCTTAAGACGTAAGGTTGAACTTACTTTGGTGCTTTGCGTGATCCATAAATGGTCTGATGTCAGAGAGCTCAATTCAGATCCACATTAGTTGGGATTCCGGCAGTTGACTAATGCTGCTGTTGTCTGTTAATCCTAAGCTGTCATATCCAGTCTAATGCTGTGTTTGGTTATTTCGAATCGCTTAAGGCAAAAGCATCAGCCAAATGTAAATATAATGTCTCTCTCTAGGGTCTGCATTTAATACTGTTTTCGGTATGACTTGATGCCTTTAAGGCAAGGACAGCCTAATGAATAGGAGACATTTCTCAAGTTCTTAACATTCGGAAAGATTTATTTATTTTTTAAATTGCTAACTCTATATAAAAAAAAAGAAAGAAATCTACGCAGCTTGTAATATTTGACTGAAATGCCTCATCGGTAATTGTCAGTGTCCGTGGTTATGTCCTTACTGTCCTTACTATATAGCCTTGTGTGCATCCCGCTTGAGTTTATGTTCCAGTTAACTTACTGTATCATGATGCCCTCATAACAAGTATCGTAAAGCACATGATTGCTAGCGGTTGTTTGTCCTTAATCATTTTGATAGCATCTGACTAGAAGGAAGCAGATACTGTAAAGGATGTCAAAACGATCCAGTTTCTCTCAATAGTACAGTACGGATTTCCAGAACATCCCAAGAAAGTCTTTGATTTATAATGTTTAATCACAAAGCCGCAAGGCAGTGTATCAAACTCGGCTGATCCGTTTTTGTCTGGCAAATTCGAAGCCATTTGTTTTTGTTTATTCTCTGTGTTTACTTGAGAAAGAGCGAGCGCGGTCTTTGTGTTTCGTTCCATCAGCCCTAAGCTCAGATAGCTTTGTGTGTGTTGGCAGCGCTGCGAAATTGCCAGAGCTGGTTATTTTGAGCCACGGGTGAGCAGCTGTAGGTAATTTGGTTCAGGCAGAGTGGTGAAAGGTATTCACTAGTTTCTGACCTGATCATAAATCATGAGGACTTGAGATAGCGAGGCGTGATTCCGATGAAGGCCGTGCTTAACCCAAAACCCATAGGGCAGGGTTTAAAATTAGCCCACTGTTTGGTCGGTAATGCAGGAATGATGGAAGGAGTGAACATTTCATACTTATTACCATAAATTCTGTCAAACAGCACTGACGGTGCTCTCATATTCCCTTAGATAGACATTGCAGTAATTGCTGTCATAGAGCTCAGACACTGCTATAATTGCATCATGTTTCACAGTGGAACCGCGCTGCAGGCACAAATAGGAAATTTGATTGACTTAAGTCAATAAATCAATTATCTGGGTGTTTTTCATTATTTTAAGAAATGTACCCAGTAGACGACTTGCCTTAAAGCTACAAAAAGGGATTTTTTTTTCTTAAGCCAGTTAAACGTCAAGATTTTAATAAACCCTCTGCATACTAATTGTATTTCCTTATTGTGAGACAGGACAGTTTTTCAGCTCAAGTCTCTAAACGGTGTCAAAGGAAAAACACATTTCTTAATATGTCGTATTATTTCTGGCTGTTTTTACACCTAGGAATTTGCTAATTTTTCTCTTCATTCTTATTCTTTTTTTGGTTGGCCATTATGCTCATGGTTTCATTTTTCAAGTTTCACCTATAATTTGTCACCGCATAGAAGAATGTAAAACCTTTATATTAATTCTAGTGAAATGCTTGGTAACAATGTTGAGAACTGTGCTTACAGGTAATATCGAGACATGGAAATCAGTAATATACAGGATCGATGTACAGAGCAATATGAATATTGTATATTGTACAGAAGAATATGCAAGTATGCATTGTTATTAGGGATAGGAATCACCTTGGCCACCTGATGCGATATTACGATACCTACTGTAGGTGATGATTTGATCTGTATTGTGATTCTATACGTAGCACGATTTTATAAATATTACGGTATAAAATAAATGTTTACAAACTTTCGGCCGAAACATGGTGTTGGTGCTAAAAAGGTGGCTCACCTAGGAGAGAAAGTACATTTTCAGATGGGATCATAAAACACAATTTTTCATAATACTTAATAAATCTCCTAATCTGTGCTTTGCTTTTTTTTTTTTGTAATTATGCATACACATTTATATCATTATCAGATAAAACGAAACACTTTTGCTAAATGCAATTTCATGCTCTTTTATTTAGTTTAGTATTATATTTACTATTCAAAACTTTTTTGAATGAAAATCTTTCAATGATCTTAATTATCATTCAATTGTGATATGAAACTTGGCCAATTTAAATTTCACAAGAACAGACATAATTGTGGAATTAAGATTTTTGTATTATTACTCCTAAAGAAATATGAATAATTGGCAATTATACAATTATTATTGTTTGAAGCGAGACATTCTAACGCTAAAAAATTGCTGTTTTTGGGGCACATATTAAATCACATATGAAATCATCAAACGGCTAAAGGTAGCAACTTGAAATTTTTTATTAAGCAAGATTGGTTGCTTCCATGTTGCATAAACTTCAGAACAAACATATTCCTTTATATGTGTACAACATAAAAAAAAAAAACAGCACCCATACTGTAATATAGGATTATAGAGGAACTGCAACATTTCACCACCTCAAATGCAAACATATATAAATGAATGATTTAAATTAGAATTTTGTCAGTGTGGCAATACATGAATTGCCTCACAAAAGACGCATAATCTCTCACTTAATAAAATTTTATATTCCCAATATCTAGCCGTCATGTTTAATACGTGCAGATGGGAATTGGAGCAAGAGAGTATAACTTTTAATGATGATGCATACCAGAAAACATGATTCTGGGAGATGTGCCCAACATATTAATAATAAAAATATATATATAAAAATGGAGGAAAAAGAGAGATTTTGTGTTAATGAACAACCCAGCTGTATAGCATGGTTTTGTTTTCACTTCTGTACTAGCTTGGACATTAATTGCTTAGAATATAATTGCTTAGCCAATTATTGTTTTGCTTCTAACTGCCATTTAAATTTTGTTCACGTTTGTGTGAAACAGTCTGTACCAGCTGCAATGATTTTTTATAATTTTTTTTTAATCCAAGATCTAAAAAGATCTTCACCTTGGACTCTGCTCTCTTTCACATAGTTATTCTCTCCATGGACACTAATCTCAGATTCTTGGTACCAAAGATTTGGTTTAGAGCTTTCTCTCAAAGTCTTGTACTGCACCAGGCCTTCTGCTCACATATCCATCCAGTTGGCAGGAGCACGACGCAGCACATGTGGTTCAACTAAACCCCAGACATTAGAGTGGCTACTGAACCATAACTGTTTGGCCAGAGAGAAATGGGCCTATTTTGGAATATGTGGCTCCATGATCGACCACCCTGGACCTGCAGCTTTTATCTGTGCTATCACAGCATTGCTCTTTTCTAATGTGCAAAGCCAGAGAGCAGAACAAACATTGCTGAAACAGACTCCTATTTTGATCTGTTGTACTACATAAATTGACTGAAATTGATTAACATTTAAAAGGCCACAGAAGTTAAAGTATTTCGTGGTTTTAGTGCTGCTGGCAGGCATCTTAATAATCCAGTTAAATGCATAATTATCTGGTTATGAACATTTACAGGTTATGACAGGTTTCTGTCAGAGGAGACATTTTTGGAATTCACCATAAAAGGAACTAGAAATGAAACAATTCAATTACAGTGGTCAGAATCAAAAGAAAATGATTAGATTGTCCCTGATGAGCAAGACAAGGGTGACGGTGGCATGGAAAAACTCCCTGAGATGACAGGAGAAAGAAACCTTGAGAGGAACCAGACTCAACAGGGAACCCATCATTATTTGGGTGATTGTGTAAAAAAAAAAAAAAAAAACTGAGGAACACAAATGTGGGTTGATCTATGGACAGGAGTAGAAATATATTGTACCGTAAATTACGCTTATTATGGTTTTGACAGTCTGATTTCCAAATACTTATGCAAATATAATGCATTTGCATTACCATGTATATTTCCAGGTTTTATGAGCTCCAGTGTACAGATGCACATTATGTTAAAATTTATGTTTTTTACACACTAGAGGCATTACTTGTTCTTTACATAACTGCTTTCTCTGTACTGTTTACATATGCAAATTATTTTGCACTGCAACAAATGCACTTCAGGTAAGATTCAAACTGTATTTTGTTGCCTTGTACCACGCAGATGCAGTAACAATAAAGTTCAATTGAATTTAATCTAATCTGCATACTGTACACTAGGTCATGACATGTTGGAAAAATGTGGCTTCTTATTGAACAGCACGGCTGCGTTCCAGTTGGCTAGTCATCCCTGTGAAGTGAACTGCATGAGGTATTCAGCCATATTAAGTAACATATCAACACCTGTAGGGAGCAAAAGTGGACGGTGTAGGGAACAAATGGTTCTTCACTTCGGCAGTCAGCAAGCAAGATTACTTATCAGTCCATGCACCTTGCTGGAGCAAAAAAGAATGTTAGGGCTGGCATTCATTATAATCAAGGGCAAAGTAATAAGCATGTTTGTTTAATCAGTAAATATGTAATATTGGTAAATAAATAGAAAGAAATCTAGTACAATCTATATATAATCTACCCAATAATAATATTAATAATAATATTAATAATAATATTAATAATAACAATTAAAACAATAATCATAATAGTCCACTCTATGTAAATAGAAAATGTAAAAAAAAAGTAAAACATTTATATATATAATGCATTCAATCTCTCTCAAATTGTTGCCACAACAATGGAAGCAAAAAACTGTATGGGACATGTTTGTAAGCTGGAGCATTAGAGCGCTTACTTTACTGCAACTTAAACATGTTCCAGCTTGCCAGTGCTTGTGTGCACAAAGTGGACTCTATGAAGACATGTTTTTCCAGATTTGTAGTGGAAGAACTTAAATAACCTGCACAGGACCCTGACCCAAAGCCCACTAAACACCACTGGGATTATTTTTAACGCTTTCTGCATCCTAGGCCTCCTCGCTCAACATCACCCCCTGACCTGACCAGTGCTCTTATAGCTGAATGCACACAGCCACACTTCAAAAAGTAGTGGAAAGTCTTAGAAGTGTGGAGGTTATTATAACAGCAAAGTATAAACTAAATAAGGCATGGGATGTTCAAAGTCTGACGGTCAGGTCTGCACATTTTATTCACATAGTGTACAGTACATGCGTATCAGGGCATGTGGAGCAGCATGTTGATGTGACGTATTAGAATACCTTTAAATGTTTTGTTTCATGAAAGAGTTGAAATATCGAAATCATTATTTCTGTGGATGTTTTATTCACGGGATGTTACTGGCCCTGAAAAATTAAAGCCACATCTGGAGACCATGCAGAGAGAAGCAGAACGATAAGTCAGAAAGGGCTGAAAAAGGCTGCGGAGCAGTCGATTTTCACTCTCATGTGGATGGGAGCGGCCGGACAGATATGCAGCTCATGGGACAAAAGAGAGATAATACATTTCCAGTAACATTTAACGCTATTAAAGATCTTAAATGTCAGTGGACTCAAATTGGTCACCTCGGGTTTGCAAATGAAGCCAGTTTTACTCTGTTAATGATACTGCAGTCCTGGCACATCTCAACCGCCCTGCAACACTTACATTACATTATACACCAGGCATCATTCTCTTGTTGAAGTTTTATTTCTGGGTTTTCCTTCACTGGTTAATGAATATAATGTGCTCATATGCACTGCCACTGTTGAGTCCATTAATCTGGTGAGATTTTCAGTCCTGCACTAAATTTTCAAATGCGCATGCCACTGGCTGAATGAACGTTTTGAATAATGCTGGAATAAAAATGACGTCTGAATATGTGCATTAAACAAAATTTACAGATATTCAAATATTAATGTTTGGTCGAAGGCACTTCACTAATGGGTCTGTTTGCATATATTTATTCTCAATTCCTCATCTAGTATTTGCATTAAAACTGATGAAGTTGGAACTGCAATAATAAAGAAATTGCTTGTGCATCCAATCTTGCAACACGTAATATGAATGATGAGGAAGTTTAACAATACCAGCACCTTTCGGTTTAGCCTGTCAGCACACTAGTGAAATAATATTGCATAAACGTAGTGAAATACTTGCAAAATTTCTTTAAACTAAACTGTTAAACTAATTTTTGTTGTTGTAC